>JARUPY010000356.1:602500-707500 GCA_029817715.1 Melastoma dodecandrum | reverse complement strand
GCTCGATTCCCTTCGTTTTTCTTCTCGCGGAACGGCCATAAAATTTGTTTGCCTTGAGTTTTGCCTGCTGTAAATGTATTGTTTAGTGAGGGAAAGGGGCTGGCCAGGTCCTTGGAACGGTAGGAGATGGCACCCCGGATCCTCGGTTGTGCGACGGATGAATGGATTCATACTCGTGTGGGTTGGCCGATGATTTGCGGTTGAGTGTTTGTGTCGGATGGCAATCGTGTGGGGGCTGGCCATACGGGAACTCATCCTTATGCATGTGTTTGGGATTGTGTTAACTTATGGAAGTATGCTCATGGTGATTATGGGTTGGTCGGAAGATGAAAGTCTCGGTTTGTACGTGTATGTTAGGATGAAAAATGGTTTGTTTTGCGGGTGTTTGTGCGGGTTCGTGGCTGCTCATTCGGAGTGTATACCTTGGCGTATGAATGAGACCCTGGAATAGGGCAAATGGGGATGGAAGGGTCCATCGGTATTGAGAAAAGGAAAAGTTGGAACTCCGAATGAGATGGTTGTGGACAAGTACGAACACTTGTGAATTTAAACATACGAATATTGAACAATGTTAGTAAATGAGCATGAGCTGTAAAGGGGACTTGTTATGTTCATTCATAGCTGGTCCGGAGTTGATACTCCTCGATGAGAGGAGGGTTTATTAAGTGCGAAAGGCACGGGTAAATGAAAGTGATCGAATGACCCACGTATCGTGGGCGGAATGGAAGTTTACAACGGTACATTGACACGCCCATGGGGCTACCTTTATGAGAAAGGTTTGGTCAGGAGAAATCTACCCTCGGAATGGTGTATTTGACAGCCTTGTTGCTGCAAAAGTTTGGCGAAAAGCTAAGGCACGGAGGGAAGTACCGTGGTTTAACGCACCCAGCTGGATTGATCCGTGGTAGCGGAATGTTGCGTGGCTGAAAGTATATGAACTTGAGACTCATATGGGGCATGCGTAGGCTGAAAGTGTGACGTTCTCGGATGTCGTTGAAAGCAATTTAGTTGCGATCCTTGATTAATTGGAAATGCAACAGTGTATGTAGGAATTTTAAGATGAAGTCTCAATTTTGAGATAAATCAAAGGTGTCAAGGGCAATTGGTTAAGTGAACTTGAGCTGCCATACTTAGTCATTTGACTAACATCATTTAATGTTTTTGACAGGCCATAGAAGTGATCTATGCATACTTATTTCCATGTTCGATAAAAAGCTTCCGTTGTGTAAATATTTACATTCAGTTGTAACCGAATAATGTAATACCTTCCAACTATTAATGAAATGATCGATGAGTTTTATTTAGGAGTCCGTAGGTCCTTTCATGTGGTATCGGAGCTTGGGTTAAGCTCGGAGTGATAAGGATGTGTTTTCGGAGGAAAATGGGTTGGTTTTGGTTCGAACATGGGGTTATATGCATATATACGCGAATGACTTATTCGAAAGTCTGTTGTGAAGGTTAGGTTGAATGTTTGAATGAAAAGAGTGACTCGAAATGTGGTTTGTTTTCCCGAATTGTTTGTGGATGTTGAGATACGGAAATGGAAAGGAATTGGGCATGTGACGAACGCCGGGGCCGGAAAGGCTGGGAAACTTTGTGATGGGAATGTGTAGTTCGAACATGCTATTGTTTGGGATACTTGGACATTATGAAGGTGGGTTGTGGCTACCTTGATTGTGTTGGATGACGACTGAAATTGTGCGGCCGAATATATATTTGAGATGTATGAATTATGACATAATATGGGGCTGATTTTGCTCGGTAAAAGAAGTGCGTGGCTGCGGGTATTATGGCTGAATAAATCCATGTTTTGGCTGTCCAAAGGTGTGGTTTGAGAATAATTTCTCCATGAGGAACGGATTGGGCAAGTATGGTGCATGAAATGGCCGAAACTATGCGTATATTGTGATGTTGTGCCGATGAATGGTCTTAAGGTTAAACATGTGTAGATGGAATGTTTTGAGCATCATGAATGGTGCTTTATTGTGGCTGAAAATGTGTGCCATGGATAGATTTTGTTGTGGTAGCCGTGCTCTTGAGTATATGATGAATATAATGCCCTTATGATTCAAGATTGAGGTTGAGCACGACTAATCAATCGTTTATTGTTTGACAGTGAAATGGCCGAGGAAAGTACAAGGTTGGGGGTTCATACTTCCCCGGAAAAGGATGATGAGATTCCACGGAAGAGGAAGGTGACGCTTATTGGACAATTTCAAAAGCTTGAGCCGCCAAAGTTCAAGGGAGATGAGGGACCCGAGATGGCGGAAGATTTCATAAGCGAACTTGAGAAGATTTTCAATGTTCTTGGATGTATTTCTGAGGAGAAGTTGCTGATGGTTGAGTATTCTCTCCAAAGGGGTGCGGAGGCATGGTGGAAAGCGAGCAAGGATAGCGCTGGAATCATTTACACCGGAGATGTGTGGACGGTGTTCAAGAAAGATTTTCTTGGGAAGTACTTTCCTTTCTCTTATCGTGAAGATAAGGCACTTGAGTTTGCTAACTTGAAGCAAGGGATGATGACTGTGGATGAGTACGAAGGGAAGTTTGCCGCTTTATCCAGTTATGGACCGAATATGGAAGGGGAGAGTAAGGGGGTTAGATTCGCCGGGGGCGAGGGGGTGCCATAGGAAGGCACGGGACGCTCCCGCCCCCCTCGCCCCCTGACGCAAATCGACCCGCCCAACGCCCTCCCGAAGTACCCATCAATGGGTTACGATTGTCGGGTATGGCGGATGAGGGGGGCGAGGGGGATGGGTGAAAGGATCGCAAGTTCAAAAATTTTTAAAAGCATCATTTTATTGCTCAACATGTACAAAGGTTCATTACAGAACATTTATTGCCATTCGGGTCCCTCTTTCTAGCCCCCACGGCCGATTCGATTTCCCGAGACTACTCCTCACGGTTTCGCTCTTAAAGCGCTTAACCGGTCCATCATCAAGGGAGGCCTTTCCACGCCTTCCCCTTTCTGAACTCCTACCCATTTCCATCCCCCAGGGCCGAGTTTCGATCCCTCCAGGGTCGCGCACGCTTAACATACCGGCCCCACGGCCACTTTGTTTTCCGAGACCTACGTCTCGCGATTCCACTCTTTAAGTGCACAATCGGGTTCATCCTTTGAGGAAGGCCTTTCCAACCCTTCGCGGGTTGCGCTCACTCAGTTTTCTAGCCTCACCGCCTCCTTACTTCCGAGACCCTAGTCTCGCTATTCCTCACCATACTCACATATATAGGTCCATCCTTGAGGAGGGCCTTTCCGCGCCGTCTCCCCTTCGGATCCTCCTCCCACTTCCAGCCCCCAAGGCTGGGTTCATTTCCGAGGTCTTGCCTCGCGGTTTCCGCTCCTACTAGCGCACAATCGGGTCCGACTCCCCGGACTTTATTTCGCTCTACCTCCTGTCCACCCCCGAGCTTATTTTCCTGTGCCTTATTCGCATAAAAGGGCGGCCCTTCCTAGGCCCCCTAGGGGCTCCGTTCCCAGCCCCACATTCTAGCCATTTCGGCCGCATTCATTCCGAGACATACGTCTCGCGCATTCCGCTCTACGAGCGCGTATTCGGGTCCATCCTCGGAGGAGGCTTTCCCGTGCCTTCTCCTCCTCGGATCCTCCCTCATTTCCAGCCCGCAGGCCGCATATTTCGAAACGTTTTCCAGCCCCTTGGCCGATTGTATTCCGAGAAACCCGTCTCCCATATTCCGCTCCACGAGCGCTTACTCGGGTCCATCCTCGGAGGAGGCTTTCCCGTGCCTTCCCCTCCTCGGATCCTTCCTATTTTCCAGCCCCTTGGCCGATTGTATTCCGAGACACCCGTCTTGCACATTCCGCTCCATGAGTGCTTACTCGGGTCCATCCTCGGAGGAGGCTTTCCCATGCCTTCCCCTCCTCGGATCCTCCCTATTTTCCAGCCCCTTGGCTGATTGTATTCCGAGACACCCGTCTCGCACATTCCGCTCCACGAGCACTTACTCGGGTCCATCCTCGGAGGAGGCTTTCTCGAGTCTTCTGAAAGGACCTACGGACTCCTAAATAAAACTCATCGATCATTTCATTAATAGTTGGAAGGTATTACATTATTCGGTTACAAATGAATGTAAATATTTACACAACGGAAGCTTTTTATCGAACATGAAAATAAGTATACATAGATCACTTCTATGACCTGTCAAAAACATGCAACGACGTTAGTCAAATGACTAAGTACGGCAGCTCAAGTTCACTTAACCAATTGCCCTTGACATCCTTTGATTTATCTCAAAATTGAGACTTCATCTAAAAATTCCTACATGCACCGTTGCGTTTCCAATTTATCAAGGATCGCAACTAAATTGCTTCCAACGACATCCGCGAACGTCACTCTTTCAGCCTATGCACGCCCCATATGAGTCTCATGTTCATATACTTTCAGCCACGCAACATTCCGCTACCACGGATCAATCCATCCGGGTGCGTTAAACCACGGTACTTCCCTCCGTGCCTTAGCTTCTCGCCAAACTTTTCCAGCAACAAGGCTGTCCAATACACCATTCCGGGGGTAGATTTCTCCTGACCAAACCTTTCTCATATTCGCCTCATAAGGTAGCCCCATGGGCGTGTCAATGTACCGTTGTAAACTTCCATTCCGCCCACGATACGTGGGTCATTCGATCACTTTCATTTATCCGTGCCTTCCGCACTTAATAAATCCTCCTCTCATCGAGGAGTATCAACTCCGGACCAGCTATGAATGAACATAACAAGTCCCCTTTACAGCTCATGCTCATTTAATAACATTGTTCAATATTCGTATGTTTAAATTCACGAGTGTTCGTACTTGTCCACAACCATCTCATTCGGAGTTCCAACCTTTCCTTTTCTCAATACCGATGGACCAGCCCGTCCATCCCCATTTGCCCTATTCTCAGGCCTCATTCATACGCCAAGGTATACACTCCGAATGGGCAGCCACGAACCCGCACAAACACCCGCAAAACAAACCATTTTTCAGCCTAATATACACGTACAAACCAAGACTTTCATCCTCCGACCAGCCGATAATCACCATGAGCATACTTCCATAAGTTAACACAATCCCAAACACATGCATAAGGATGAGTTCCCGTATGGCCAGCCCCCACACGATTGCCATCCGACACAAACACTCAACCGCAAATCATAGGCCAGCCCACACAAGGTATGAATCCACTCATCCGTCGCACAACCGAAGATCCGGGGTGCCATCTCCTACCGTTCCAAGGACCTGGCCAGCCCCTTTCCCTCACTAAACAATACATTTACAGCAGGCAAAACTCAAGGCAAACAAATTTTATGGCCGTTCCGCGAGAAGAAAAACAAAGGGAATCGAGCACCGTACCTTGTTTTGTCTTCGGAGCAAAACCTCTCCAATTCTTCCTTCTCTGAAAAGTCTCTCCATGAAGTGGTCTTCCCACTCTCTTCCTCGATGGTAGCCCTTCCGTTTTGCTCCTTCCTTCACCATCGAGCCAGCCCCCTCCTTCTTTCTCTTCTTTTTCTTCTTTTTCTCCTTTTTCTTCTTCTTCTTGCTCCTCCTTTAGCTAAGGACGTTTTTCAGATCTGTCCCCCTCCATTTTCCACCTCTTCAAAGCTTCTTATTAGTGTCCTTCAATGATGAAAAGTGGGCCCCACCATGGGCCCCACCATCCATGGCTTGTGGAAGAAGCCTTGGGTTCGATTAGCGCTAATAATTCAGCTTTATTAACCTTAATTAATCAAATTCCTTAATCACTATTTTGTCTTATTTAACCAGCTTAGTCGTGCTTCTAAACTTATAAGATTTGCGGCCAAATTTCAGCCATTAATCCGCACGAAAGTGGGCTGTCCGCGAGCGGCATCGTGAGTATTTGGGCAGCCCTTTCGCGCACATGAACCACCCCTTCTCCGCTTCATATTATTCACTTTTCATCCACATTTGGGGCTAAACAAACATTGAATTTCTTGCCATAATAGATTCGGCACTCAACCATAATGTTATGTACGTCTTAACCGCAACAACTCCATGCTTATCGTCACGACAATGAAAATGTTCAACCCATCATTCGCCCATATACTTTCGAACATTAATCCCTCACTTAGGAGGCTGTCCATGTTGCTCATGGAAGGGTCCCTAGGCATTGGACATCATTCGTGAGTATCGTCCGCATCATTCCATTCTTACGTATTCAAACCGTCCATTCACCGTTCCGAACTCAATCTTACTATCTCATGAATTTCCCTTTTTCATTATACATTCACACCTTAAGTACAACTCCATTTACATTTACAAGTAGAAAAATATGGAATATTACATTTCTCCCCCACTTAGGACATTTCGTCCTCGAAATTCTTTAATCGAAAAGGTGAGGGTATGTCATTCTCATACGTTCTTCGGTTTCCCACGTTTCCTCTTCAGTTTCGGCTCCTCTCCAGAGCATACGTACCAACAGTGTCTTCCTCCCACGAGTGACCCGTTCTTTCTGGTCTATTATTTGCTCCGGTTCCACCGTAACGCTCATGTCCTCATTTACACTCACAGCTGTGCTCTCCAACCTTTCATCCAGATCTGGTTCATACTTTCTTAGCATGGACACGTGAAACACATCATGACAATGAGACAATTTTGGAGGTATGGTCACTCGATATGCCACTTTCCCTATGCGCTCTGTGATTTGATATGGTCCGATGTACCTCGGACTCAACTTATGCGCCTTGCCCATCCGAAACATCGATTTCATCGGGGATAACTTAAGAAATACATCATCACCCACATCAAACTCCAAGGGACTCCTTCGTCGGTCCGCATAACTCTTTTGCCGACTTTGAACAGTCCTCATACGTGACCTTACTATTGCGATCACATCCGATGTTTCCTTAATTATATCGGGTCCATCAAAGACTCTTTCTCCGAGCTCACTCCAACATAGTGGCGATCTACAATTCCTCCCATATAAGGCTTCAAAAGGCGCCATACCAATGCTTGTGTGGTAGCTATTATTGTACGTGAATTCCACCAAGGGTAAGTGATCAACCCAACTATCCTTCCATTCGAGTGCACAAGCTCGGAGCATATCTTCCAAGGTTTGTATCGTACGCTCCGTTTGCCCATCCGTTTGAGGATGAAATGCCGTACTCATTTGGAGTTTCGTATCCATAGCCTCTTGAAGATTCCTCCATAACTTAGCCGTGAACCTTGGGTCTCGGTCGGATGTAATAGTATGTGGTACTCCATGGTATCTCACAACTTCCCGAATATAAATCTTTGCTAACGTTTCAAGAGACCAATTGATTTGTATGGGAATGAAGTGAGCAGATTTCGTGAGTCTATCTACTACCACCCATACAGAGTCCATGTTCCGACCACCCTTCGGTAAGTTTGTGACAAAATCCATGGCTATGTCTTTCCATTTCCATTCGGGCACTGGAAGTTTTTACCATTTGGCACGTTGTACAATGATTCACATACTTTGCAATTTCCCGTTTCATCTTCGGCCACCAATAATACTTCCGTAAATTCCGATACATCTTTGAAATTCCTGGATGTATACTATAAGTGCTTTCGTGGATCACTTCCGGTTCTACTTGTCCCCATATCACATATAGTTTCCCATCTGGTTCCTCCAAGCTCAAGTCCAAGTTGTTCAATTGTTCTACCAAACGGAATTCCTCCATCCTTAAACTCATAAGGGAGCAATGCTTTCAACTTAATGCGTCCGCCACCACATTCGCCTTTCCCGGATATGAGATAGTACAATCATAATCCTTTAAGAGCTCCATCCATCTACGTTGCCTCATGTTTAAATCTTGTTGGGCAAAGAGATATTTTAAGCTCTTATGGTCGGTAAACACCTCGAACTTTTCTCCATAAAGATAATGTCTCCATTGCTTCAATGCAAATACCACCGCCGCAAATTCCAAGTCGTGTGTCGGGTAATTCTCTTCACGCTTCCTTAATTGTCGAGAAGCATACATTACGACTTTCCCGTGTTGCATCAAGACACACCCAAGGCCCTGTGAAGACACATCACAGTACACCACAAATCCACCGGGTCCATTAGGAATAGTTAAGATTGGAGCGCTTGTCAATCTATTCTTTAATTCCTCGAAGCACTCTTCACACTTGTATGTCCATTCAAACCGGATATCCTTCCTCAACAATTTCGTCATTGGGGCAACAATCTTGGAGAATTCCTCAACGAATCTCCTATAATAACTAGCTAATACGAGGAAGCTTCGCACTTCCGAGACATTTATCGGTCTTGACCAATTCCTAACAGCTTCTATCTTGGACAGATCCACCTCTACACTTGAGGTGATATGACATGTCCAAGCAATGCAAATTTCTCAAGCCAAAATTCGCATTTGCTTAGCTTGGCATATAACTTGTTCTCCCACAATGTCCTTAAGACAATAGTTAAGTGTTCCTTATGCTCTTTTCGACTCTTTCAGTACACAAGAATATCGTCTATGAATACCACCACGAAGTGATCGAGGTACGGTCGAAATACTTGGTTCATCAATGCCATAAATATGGCTGGTGCATTCGTTAAATCCAAAGGGCATCACTCGAAATTCATAATGACCGTATCTTGTTCGAAAAGCGGTCTTCGAAATGTCCTCTTCCCTTACTCCGATTTGATAATATCCCAACCGAAGATCTATTTTTGAATAAACAACCGATCCTTGTAATTGATCGAACAAATCATCGATTCGGGGAAGTGGATAACGGTTCTTAATCGTGCTTTGATTCAACAAACGATAATCAATACATAACCTCATTGAACCGTCCTTTTTCTTTACAAACAAGACAGGAGCACCCCATGGACTTATACTGGTACGCACGAAACCTTTTTCTACAAGCTCTTGCAACTGTGCCTTCAACTCTTTAAGTTAAGCCAAACTCATTCGATATGGAGTACGAGAGATAGGAGCTGTTCCGGGAAAAAGTTCGATCGCAAACTCTACATCTCTTTTTGGTGGCAGCCCCGGTAACTCTTCCGGGAAGACATCTGCAAAATCTCGAACCACATCAATCCGCTCCAATACCGGTAACTCGGCTCCTTTGTTCAGCACTGTTGCAAGAAACACTTCACGTCCTGTCCTCAAAAGTTGGTGCACCCGCATCGCTGAGACCATCAAAAGTCGGCCGCATCCCCCATGGCCTATGTACTCACGTGGTTCTTTACCCACCGCATCGAGCAAAAGTCACTTCTTCTCCCAGTCCACTTGAGCATGGCTAGAAGCCTACCAATCCATGCCCAAGATCACCTCAAAATCATTTATCTGAAGCACGAGAAGATCAATCATGAACTTCAAACCAGCCACCTTCAATTCACAATTACGGCATACCTCATCAATGATAAACTCATCACTCGTAGGTAACACAATCCTCATATGCCTCTCAATTCTTTCAATTGGCCAGCCATACTTTTCCACACATCCGCGCGATATAAACGAGTGTGTAGCACCCGTATCAAACAAAGCATGCACCAAAATACCTTGGATTCGAACCGTACCTGAAATCACTCCGGGAGATGCAGTCGCATCCGCCTCGGTAGCAACATTTAGCCTTCCTATATCCGAAGGTCCATTCACGGATCCCCTTGACATGGACACGGTAGGTGCGAATCTCATACTTCCACTCGGCCTCGATGCGCTCGATCCCGTCACATTGGTCCCTGTGAATCCCACTCCTTGAGGACAATTTCTCCTTATGTGACCAGGTCGTCCGCACCGGTAGCATACCATCTCATTTGTCGCACACCAAACCCAAAGTGGTGTTTGTTGCACCGGCGACAAAGGAGCGGTCCATTAGACTGAGATCCTTGACTATCCCCGCGGATGAAGCTTCTTACAGGTGTAGGGGCATGAGGAGGACGTCCCACAAATGATCGTGGGGCTGAAAATGAACTCCCCGGCCTGAATTTCTTTCGAATGTGTAGCCCACTCCCCATCATCCTCTTCGAACTCTCCGCTTCTCCCTTGGCTTTTACCGCCATCAATGCCTTCTATGTGTTTTGCGCTCGACGGTAAATTTCTTCATAAGATGTGAGAATAAGTGGGGCTACTTGTAATCGGATGGGTAATTTCGCTCTATCAAGTAAACCACCCTGTGGGCGTCGTAGCTCGCCCTTGAGTACGACCAGCCACCCAAAACACACAACCCAGCGGAAGCCTTTCAATTATTTCACATTCCCTTTTGTGTAAACCCAACCTTTATTAGAACAAAGAAGTACAACACTCAATTACATAGCCTCGCCCTTTTACAAGCCTTCTTTTAGGGGTTCGTGGCTGTTCACCATACAACACAACATTACATGACGAGATGCAATGCTTCAGGGAGTGCCCAATACAACTGCCCCTTAGCCACCCATTGGATCCCCCCTCTTCGGAAGGAAGCCCCCCCTTAGGATCCCCCCCTTCAGAAGGGAGCCCCCCTTGGGATCCCCCCTTCGGAAGGAGGCGCCTCTTGGGATCCCACCTCTTCGGAAGGGAGTCCCCCCTTGGGATCCCTGAAAGGATCCAGAGTTTAAAAATTTTTCAAAACATCAATTTTATTGATCAACGATCATCAGAGTCATCTACAATTTTGATTACAATACACATGGGAATAAAATCCTTGTGGCTGCTTTCCTACGTGTGGTGCGCACCATACATGTGCTCCATCCTGCATGAGACTCACACTTATCAAGACTTATACAAACACCAGCCATAAAGGAAGAATTCCTCAAAGTTGGACCTTGTCCATCATAACCCTTTCCTTCCAATTCGCCCTGCATCCATCAAACTATCCTTGCCTCCCCCAAGAAGGTAAGGACCGCTGTTCCCAATTCCTTTGGGGCTCCCTTCAAGGGCTGCCCACGTTTACTCGAAGCGTCAGTTTCGTTCGCGCTCGCTTCGTCCGAGCGCCATCGCTTATCCCCACATATGTCCGCTTCCAGCTCGGCGCACATTAGCTGACTCTTGCGGGGTCCTATCCAGCCCTTTGGTCATCCCTTCCGCTCCGACGAGGCAAGGGTCGAGGTTTCCTAACCCCGTTAGCATGCCTTTTAAGGCAGCCCAACAACACACGAAGCGTCATTTCGTTCGTGTTCGTTTCGACCGAGTATTTGCATACTCCGGCCCTATACCTCCCATCCGCCCCCGAGCATATTCTCCGTGCCTACCTTGGCACGAGTATTCAGCCTTTTCGGCTCTCATAGGTCCCCTTTCGGTTTCCTCCTTCCAGCCCCACGGCTCATACACTTTCCCAAGACTCCGTCTCGCGGTTTCCTTCTTAAGCGCCTATTCGGTTCAATCCATAAGGGAGGCCTTTCCGCGCCTTTCCCCTTTCTCAGATTTCTACTCATTTTCGGCCCCATGGCCTAGGGCCAACCCCTCAAGGGTCACGCACACTTTGCTTACCGACCCCACGGCCGCTTTGCTTTCCGGAGACCTTTTGAAAGGACCTACAGACTCCTAAATAAAACTCATCGATCATTTCATTAATAGTTGGAAGGTATTATATTATTCGGTTACAAGTGGTGTAAATATTTACACAACGGAAGCTTTTTATCGAACATGGAAATAAGTATGCATAGATCACTTCTATGGTCTGTCAAAAACATGCAATGATGTTAATCAAATGACTAAGTACGGCAGCTCAAGTTCACTTAACCAATTGCCCTTTACATCCTTTGATTTATCTCAAAATTGAGACTTCATCTTAAAATTCCTACATACACTGTTGCGTTTCCAATTCACCAAGGATCGCAACAAAATTGCTTCGAACGACATCCAAGAACGTCACTGAAACGTCCTACAAAATTGTTCCAAAATTAATCAAAATAGTCATCCGTCATTTGACGGTCAAACTGCGGAAGCGATAATTTATACCTCCATCGTGGCAACCTCTACAGCCTTATCTCGCCATTCTGTGCCACCTGTTTTCCATTTCATCTTCCCTCTGCAACACTAAAAAAATAATTCCCCAATTGGGGTCAGCGATAAATCGCCGGGTACACCTCACCCTATGCACATACGAAACATGAGATTACTAAACACACCCTAATTATGTATTTCCGAAAATCCCTTTTATGCAACACACATCTTCACAGCAGAAGTCCCAAATCCAACAATAATAGTTATAGGCAATTATAATGATATCATATAACAATTCAACCCACATGTCGGTAAGCAGCGATCTAAAGCATAATTATAAAAGCGACTCCCTTGAATCAACATCCTCTCATCTCATATATCAACACTTCGTTTGGTGCCAGGACCGCCGTGGCGCGTCCCCACCCACTCCTCCGGGAGCGCCCGGGAATCGGCAGCAGGCACAACCGCGAGTGGTCGTCGCCTCTCCGCACTCCTCCGACACACAGTCGGGCAACATCATAAGACTTTCAATATCCAACTCATACGAAACCCGCGGTGCTCATGATAAACTCCCTTGACATTTAAAATCCAAAGATAACCCACTTGATTTACTCTCAGTCCAGGGCCCCCAACATACTATTGCCTCAGAAATGCTCAGGAGGTGGACAGCCCAATTTCATTAGATGGTTACGGTTTCTCCGGGTCCAAAGTCCCTCTGTACCATGGGGTAAACGAATAATGGCCTCCCCAATTTCAATTAATTCTCATAATCCTTGATTCAAGGGTCAAGTAGTATTCGAGTACCACTCATGTCATGCAATCCCAAAATAAGATTTCCAATCAACATTCATCTAGGACAGAAGGAGGGGGAGGCAATTGGCTACATTTCCACGGGGAGGCATACCAGTTCGTCTAGCATCACTTTTGTTTGGTCTCGAGGGGACGGCAAAGGACAGCCTAGTTGCCAACTACCAGCAATTCCCACTCCATTCTCTTACTGTCGCCTCCCCGAACAACCACGGGACGGGTAGCCGACTCCATCACCTCCAGAATGGCGCCGCCCTTGCATAGCGACTCCACCATTCTGGGCACGAAGCCCAGCTATCTTTCTTCCTCCCCCAAGCCTCAGTCACAGTAGATCTCATTTTCCAACAGGCGGGGCATTTTCAAGTCATCTCTAACCAAATCAACCCAGCGAATGCACGATCGAAGGAGGTTTAGGGACTTAACACTAGACGACCCACAATCTACCCCACCTACCCACCTCCCCATCGTCTCTACCCACGAGAATCACTAAAGCAGACAGTCAAGCAAGTAGGAAATAGACGAGGGGAGGGGGTGAGACGTACCTGAGTCCCACAACTTGTACAGTTGGGTCGTAACTGCGGTGCTCTCACGACCTCGTGTCTACCCTTGTTTTACCCACAAAATCTCCCGCTTCCTCCTAAACGACGCCGCACTATGGAACCGCTAATCACACGACCCTAAGGCCGCAAACGGAATCTCCTTCTTGGGAGCGGAGCCGCGACCGAGATAGTTACAGGAGGTGCAGTTATAGGAAGGAAACCAGGCGTCGGACGATAGCAGCCCCGAGCCCTCCCCCCACCTCCTTCTCCTTTTCTTTTATTCTTAAATATCTATTTCTTAGCTTAAGCCTATCAGCACACTATTACTTTGTCAGAAGGTCGTGTGGTGAGGGAAGGATTCTTTCCGATCTTATTCCTTATCTTATCTAACGCAAAATTTTCATTTGTCCTAACATGCCGACGTTTTCGAAATTCTATTCCCAATTCGCTCCCAAGTGACATTGATTACCTGGCCACTGAACCAACCCGCGGCGATATATGAATATTACCGCGACTCAATCCGATTTAGTTTGGGTCCAGGCGTCCCCTTTCCCGCGTGACGTAATCACACGAAATCGAATTAAAGTCCCGATAATATTCAATATTAACATCAATTGACAACTAAAGCGTTAAACTCTCGCGCCACGTCGGAGTTTTGACTTAGTCAATCGTTCCATCTCTAGTCAACACTACAGCCAAAGTCGCACATTTCCATTTCCTGAATTTTCGGGTCGTTAGAATCTACCCCCCTTAATTTAAATTCCGTCCCCGAAATTTCATTGTACATAGCACTCTCACTCAAATAAGTACGGATACATCTCTTTCATCTTGGATTCTGTTTCCCAAGTGAACTCCTCAATATTCCTGTGTAACCAACGAACTCGCACCATAGGAATCACTCGATGACGGAGCTGTTTCTCCATCCTATCAACTATCTCCACGGGCTCCGTAGTAACCTGTAAGTTCGGAGCCACCTCAATCTTCTCATCATGCAGCACATGTCGAGGATCTGGGACGTACTTCCTAAGCATAGATACATGGAAGACATTATGAATATCTTTCAATCTGGGGGGTAAGGCTAATCTGTAGGCCACATTCCCGATCCTCTCCATGATCTCGTAAGGCCCTATATATCTCGGGCTTAATTTGCCTTTAAGCCCAAATCTGAGATTCATTTTAGTAGGAGATACTTTCAGAAAGACGTAATCTCCTACCTCGAACTCAAAAGGCCTGCGCCGCCTGTCTGCATAACTCTTTTGTCTACTCTGAGCGGCGCGAAGACGATCCTGTATAAGTCTAATCATCTCAGTAGTCTCACGGACCATCTCAGGTCCTAACTCAGACTGCTCTCCACTCTCGTTCCAACATAGAGGAGTTCTACACTGGCGACCATACAGAGCTTCAAAGGGAGCCATCTGAATGCTCTGTTGGTAACTGTTGTTGTACGAGAACTCCACCAATGGTAGCTGATCTACCCACGAGCCTTCCAGATCTAAAGCACAAGCTCTCAACATATCCTCAAGTATCTGCATGATGCGCTCGATCTGACCATCTGTCTGAGGGTGGAAGGCAGTGCTCATATTCAATCTCGTGCTCAATGACCGCTGTATATTGCTCCAGAACCGAGAAGTAAACCTCGCATCCCTGTCAGAAACTATAACGCTGGGAACACCGTGAAGGCGAATGACTTCCTTCACATAAAGCTTGGCCAATTTGGCAACCGAGTACGTCATACTAATGGGGATGAAGTGAGCAGATTTAGTCAATCTATCCACTATCACCCAAACAGAATCAAAACCCTGCGCTGTCCTGGGCAGGTTAGTCACAAAATCCATGGCGATCTCATCCCATTTCCATTCGGGAATTGGCAATGGCTGAAGTTCTCCACCCGGTCTGCGATGCTCAATCTTGACCCGCTGACAGGTCCAGCAGCGGCTCACATACCGAGCCACGTCTCTTTTCATACCTGACCACTAGTACTGTTTCCGTAGATTCTAGTACATTTTAGTGACCCCGGGGTGGATACTATACGCACTCAAATGAGCCTCATCCATGATCAGATTTCGTAAATCCTCTTGAGCAGGTACGCAGATGCGTCCCTGGTACCGCAGCAATTCATCATCAGACACACTGAACTCATTATCTGCCTGATCCTGCAACCCGAATCGCTCCCGTGTCAGATATGGATCTAGGGATTGAACCGCGCGAATCAAATCCATCAACTCTGACCCAATGATCAGGGTAGCTAGAAAAGGCCCACTGCCACTAACTCCTACTCTAACACCGATCTCATTTACCTGTTCGCGTAGCCGCCATTCCTCTACCTCAATGCTGGCTAAGGAGGCAGTTTTCCGGCTCAAGGCATCAGCGACTACGTTGGCTTTGCCTGGATGGTAGGAGATCGTGCAGTCATAATCCTTGATTAGTTCCATCCACCGCCTCTGCCTCATATTCAGCTCATCCTGAGAAAACAAGTATTTCAGGCTCTTATGGTCGGTGAATATCTCGAAGGTTTCTCCATATAGATAGTGGCGCCAAATTTTCAAAGCGAAGACTACTGCAACAAGCTCCAAGTCGTGGGTAGGGTAGTTCTGTTCATGACCTTTAAGTTGTCTGGAAGCATAGGCTACTACCCTGCCGTGCTGCATCAGCAGAGCACCCAATCCGAAATAAGAAGCATCACAGTAGACTGCGAATCCTCCACTGCCACTGGGCAATACCAACACTGGTGCAGAAGTCAATCTGTTTCTTAACTCGAGGAAGCTCTCCTCACACTCATGAGTCCACTCGAACGCCGTACCCTTTTTCAGTAGCTGGGTCAAAGGTCTAGCGATCCGAGAGAATCCCTCTATAAAGCGCCTGTAATACCCAGCTAAGCCTAGGAAACTCCGCAACTCAGTAACAGTAGTAGGCCTGGGCCAATTAAGAACTTCTTCGACTTTGGATGGATCCACTGCAATACCCTCTGCGGATACAATATGGCCCAAGAAGCTCACGCTGCTCATCCAGAACTCGCCCTTGCTTAGCTTGGCATACAACTGATTCTGTCGTAGAACTTCTAAAACCAATTTCAGATGATCCGCGTGTTCCTCCATACTTTTAGAATATACCAGAATATCATCTATGAACACCACGTCAAGGTAGGGTCTGAAAATGCGGTTCATCAACTCCATAAAAGCTGCTGGAGCGTTAGTCAGTCCAAAAGACATCACCAGGAATTCGTAGTGTCCATATCTGGAGCGAAAGGCAGTTTTCATAACATCAGAATCCTGCACCCTGATCTGATGATACCCTGATCTTAAATCGATTTTAGAGTAAACCACGGATCCCTGAAGCTGATCAAAAAGATCATCAATACGTGGCAAAGGATACCGGTTCTTGAACGTGGCTTTATTCAACATACGATAGTCAATACACATTCTCATCGTACCGTCTTTCTTTTTCACAAACAACACAGGTGCACCCCACGGAGACACACTGGGGCGTATAAACCCCTTATCCAATAACTCCTAAAGTTGCACCTTCAACTCTCTTAACTCAGCAAACTCCATACGATACGGGGCTCGGGAAATAGGTTCCGTACCTGGAACAACATCAATCACAAAGTCTACTTCTCTTGACGGTGGTAATCCAGGGAGTTCCTCCGGGAATACATCCTCGTAATCCCGTACTACGGGAATGTCCTGCAAACTCGGAAGTTCCTCCTTCAGATTCAGCACCACTGCCAGAAAAGCTTCGCCACCATCACGCAAAATCCGCTGAGCCTCCATCGCTGCTATCAAGGGAATCCCGTCACACCGGTACTCATGTCCGGAGTATGCACAGACTGGCTGTACTGGAACTTTGAATAAAATCTCACGTCTGACGCAGTCCACCATGGCGTGACACGTCATCAGCCAGTCCATTCCCAGTATGACATCAAACTCCCTGATCTGAAAGACAACCAAATCAATACATGACTGGAGAAAGTTCACCGTTATTTCGCAATTCCTTCATACCGATCGCATCGGCATGCTCTCCCCATTGGGCATCGATACTCGTAAAGGACTACCTCCCAAATCCACAACGAAGCCGTAACTATCCATGAAACTCTGAGAGATGAAGGAATGGGTGGCGCCCGTATCAAAAAGTGCCGTGGCGTCCCACCCGTTGACAAGAATCATACCTGACATAGCGTTGCTGGAGGGACCCGTTCGTCCTCGGCCTATAGCACTGACACGGCCAGATCCTGCCGGTTGGTTAATCGAGCCCCTAGATGCGCTTCTGCCAGGCATGGAACGAGACCCAATAGATGAGGGACTAGTACCACCAATACGGCTCCTAGTCAGTTCTGGACAGTGGTTCCGAATGTGTCCTCGCTCGCCACACTGGAAACAAATGACTCCAATAGCTGGGCACGCCAATCCTCCATGGGTTCGCCCACAACGAGAACAAGTAGGTGAATGGGCTGGGCGAGCACCCCGGCCATAGCCACTAGGCTTGGATATCCCACTAGAATTGGGCCTCCTGCTTCCCCCAAAGAAACGGCTCACTCCCCTAAAGAGTCCTGCAGATTTCCTTGATGGTCCAGCCTCCTCCTTCCCCTTACGTGCTTTCAGCACGTCTTTATCCTTCAGCGCTCTCACTATGGCCTGAGCTCGATGGTAGAGCTCCTCAAAGGTCTGTGACGAAAGTGGCACTAGTTTGGAACGGATCCTTGGATGCAGGCCCATCAGATACCTGTGAGCCCTCTGTTCCAGCGTAGCTACCTCGCCTGGAGCGTACCTAGCGAGCTCAGTGAACTTGCGCTCATGTTCGTCAACCGTCATGTCCCCTTGCTCGAGTAACTCGAACTCTCTGATCTTATCAAGTCTCATGGTGGCCGAAAAATACTTATCCAGGAAGGCCTGGCGGAACCATGGAAGAGGTCCACCACAAATCAGCACCCTCTTGCAAATAATACTCGACCACCGCCAGTTTCTCAGCATCAGTATACTCCAAATACTTGAAGATTTTGTTCCAGCTCTGGAGGAAAGACTGGGCCTTTTCAGGCCCTTCGTTACCCTCAAATGTAGGTGGGTTCATTTTCCCAACCTCCCTAATGATCTTCAGCCGTCGGCGGTTAGTTGGTGCCCCTCCTGGTGCACTAGAACTCCCAGCAGCGTTGCTTGCAACGTCGTCAGCCATCTGGAATTTCACAGAGAGGATTGAGTAGAAAGTTGGGAAGTACGAGAAGCTCGAATAAGAGATTTAGTGTTCGAGATTTGCGTGGTTCAAACTGCTGAACCCATAGCCTTTTATACTACCAAGATTCAAGGTCCAATAATTCACGATTTATTAAAAACTGACACTCATACATGCAGGGTTGCTATTCGCCTGCAAATTGTCGATCACATGGTAACAGTACCAGAATGACCATTCACATACTCTGACAAGATTCTCACTCACACACGACGGTTACACCCAGTTCACACACAAGTCTGAGTTCAATTCTGGGGACCACGCGCGTAGTTATCTACCGCAACCTCAAGCTCCCTACGGGCATCCTCAAAGAGTCCTAGATGGAAGTCCTCTACACGTCGGTCCAATCCAGGGATACTATTCACAAGGTCCCGAAATTGTCGGCATTTTGCAAGATAGTAGATGGGAACGTCCTCATCGTCAATCACTGCAAGGTCTGCTATCAAACGCCTCAACTGTGAGAGGGTAAGCTCTGGTAGGTGTGATCCATGGTATACGCCGGTCAAGAATCCTGTGAGAAGGTTCAAGCACTCCGGAACAGTGACAAACGGCGGCTGGAACTCATTGTCTGGGGCCCAGTTCGGAGCGTCTTCGGCTTCTGGAATCTCTGGAGTTTCACCCTCTGGATCACCATGGGACCTGCTTTGCCTTTGGATAGCTCAGGCATGCGTCCTGGGTGTCGACCTTCGCCGCGATTTGCCATACTAACTGGATTCACAAGGGGTATTACTTGTGACTTTTCTGGCTAGGATGTGATTTTTCACTGACTGCTACCCAGTATTTAGAATAAGTTTTCGTTTGTCATCGAGCCATCCGTGTGGTCTTTTCAATTTACGGGCACGCTTACAGTACCCTATCAAGTCTATTCGCACTCAGAAAGATTCCCCTGACAAAGGTGAGTGCGTCTGTGTCTATCTTTTATTTTACTTTGCCAGACTCTGTCAAGTCTTGTCATACACGGGTAAGTTTACTATTCTTTTTCATTTAAACAAAAAGAGCATACTAATCCACCTTATTACTCCAACTAACTGCGCTCTGATACCAACTGAAACGTCCTACAAAATTTTTCCAAAATTAATCAAAATAGTCATCCGTCATTTGACGGTCAAACTGCGGAAGCGACAATTTATACCTCCACCGTGGCAACCTCTACAGCCTTATCTCGCCATTCTGTGCCACCTGTTTTCCATTTCATCTTCCCTCTGCAACACTAAAAAAATAATTCCCCAATTGGGGTCAGCGATAAATCGCCGAGTACGCCTCACCCTATGCACATACGAAACATGAGACTACTAAACACACCATAATTATGTATTTCCGAAAATCCCTTTTATGCAACACACATCTTAACAGCAGAAGTCCCAAATCCAACAATAATAGTTATAGGCAATTATAATGATATCATATAACAATTCAACCCACATGTCGGTAAGCAGCGATCTAAAGCATAATTATAAAAGCGACTCCCTTGAATCAACATCCTCTCATCTCATATATCAACACTTCGTTTGGTGCCAGGACCGCCGTGGCACAAGGGGACGGCAAAGGACAGCCTAGCTGCCCACTACCAGCATTTCCCATTCCATTCTCTTACTGTCGCCTCCCCGAACAACCACGGGACGGGTAGCCGGCTCCATCACCTCCATAATGGCGCCACCCTTGCATAGCGACTCCACCATTCTGGGCACGAAGCCCAGCTATCTTTCTTCCTCCCCCAAGCCTCAGTCACAGTAGATCTCATTTTCCAACAGGCGGGGCATTTTCAAGTCATCTCTAACCAAATCAACCCAGCGAATGCACGATCGAAGGAGGTTTAGGGACTTAACACTAGACGACCCACAATCTACCCCACCTACCCACCTCCCCATCGTCTCTACCCACGAGAATCACTAAAGCAGACAGTCAAGCAAGTAGGAAATAGACGAGGGGAGGGGGTGAGACGTACCTGAGTCCCACAACTTGTACAGTTGGGTCGTAACTGCGGTGCTCTCACGACCTCGTGTCTACCCTTGTTTTACCCACAAAATCTCCCGCTTCCTCCTAAACGACGCTGCACTATGGAACCGCTAATCACACGACCCTAAGGCCGCAAACGGAATCTCCTTCTTGGGAGCGGAGCCGCGACCGAGATAGTTACAGGAGGTGCAGTTATAGGAAGGAAACCAGGCGTCGGACGATAGCAGCCCCGAGCCCTCCCCCCACCTCCTTCTCCTTTTCTTTTATTCTTAAATATCTATTTCTTAGCTTAAGCCTATCAGCACACTATTACTTTGTCAGAAGGTCGTGTGGTGAGGGAAGGATTCTTTCCGATCTTATTCCTTATCTTATCTAACGCAAAATTTTCATTTGTCCTAACATGCCGACGTTTTCGAAATTCTATTCCCAATTCGCTCCCAAGTGACATTGATTACCTGGCCACTGAACCAACCCGCGGCGATATATGAATATTACCGCGACTCAATCCGATTTAGTTTGGGTCCAGGCGTCCCCTTTCCCGCGTGACGTAATCACACGAAATCGAATTAAAGTCCCGATAATATTCAATATTAACATCAATTGACAACTAAAGCGTTAAACTCTCGCGCCACGTCGGAGTTTTGACTCAGTCAACCGTTCCATCTCTAGTCAACACTACAGCCAAAGTTGCACATTTCCATTTCCTGAATTTTCGGGTCGTTACAGTCACAATTTGAGCCTACGCACGCCCCATATGAGTCTCATGTTCATATACTTTCAGCCACGCAACATTCCGCTACCACGGATCAATCCATCCGGGTGCGTTAAACCACGGTACTTCCCTCCATGCCTTAGCTTTTCGCCAAACTTTTCCAGCAACAAGGCTGTCCAATACACCATTCCGAGGGTAGATTTCTGCTGACCAAACCCATCTCATATTCGTTTCATAAGGCAGCCCCATGGGCATGTCAATGTACCATTGTAAACTTCCATTCCGACCACGATACGTGGGTTATTCGACCACTTTCATTTACCCGTGCCTTCCGCACTTAATAAACCCACCTCTCATCGAGGAGTATCAACTTCGGGCAAGCTATGAATGAACATAACAACTCCCGTTTACAGCTCATGCTCATTTAATAACATTGTTCAATATTCGTATGTTTAAATTCACGAGTGTTCGTACATGTCCACAACCATCTCATTCGGAGTTCCAACCTTTCCTTTTCTCAATACCGATGGACCAGCCTGTCCATCCCCATTTGCCCTATTCCCGGGCCTTATTCATACGCCAAAGTATACACTCCGAATGGGCAGCCACTAACCCGCACAAACACCCGCAAAACAAACCATTTTTCAGCCTAACATACACGTACAAACTGAGTCTTTCATCTCCCGACCAGCCCGTAATCACCATGAGCATACTTCCATAAGTTATCACAATCCCAAATACATGCATAAGGATGAGTTCCCGTATGGCCAGCCCCCACACGATTGCCATCCGACACAAACACTCAACCGCAAATCATTGGCCAGCCCACACGAGATATGAATCCACTCATCTGTCGCACAACCGAGGATCCGGGGTGCCATCTCCTACCGTTCCAAGGACCTGGCCAGCCCCTTTCCCTCACCAACAACACATTTACAGCAGGCAAAACTCAAGGCAAACAAATTTTATGGCCGTTCCGCGAGAAGAAAAACGAAGGGAATCGAGCACCGTACCTTGTTTCGTCTTTGGATTCTTTCCTTCTCCGAAGAGCCTCTCCACGAAGTGGTCTTCCCACTCTCTTCCTCAATGGTAGCCCTTCCGTTTTGCTCCTTTCTTCACCACCGAGCCAGCCCCCTCCTTCTTTCTCTTCTTTTTCTTCTTTTTCTCCTTTTTCTTCTTTTTCTCCTTTTTCTTCTTCTTCTTCTTCCTCCTTTTGCTAAGGACGTTTTTCAGATCTGTCCCCCTCCTTTTCCACCTCTTCCAAGCTTCTTATTACTGTCCTTTAATGATGAAAAGTGGGCCCCACCATGGGCCCCACCATCCTTGGCTTGTGGAAGAAGCCCTGGGTTCGATTAGAACTAATTAACCACGTTTAATTAGCGCTAATAATTCAGCTTTATTAACCTTAATTAATCCAACTCCTTGATCACTATTTTGTCTTATTTAACCAGCTTAGTCGTGCTTCTAAACTTATAAGATTTGCAGCCAAATTTCAGCCATTAATCCGCACGAAAGTGGGCTGTCCGCGAGCGGCATCGTCGAGTATTTGGGCAGCCCTTTCGCGCACATGAACCACCCTTTCTCCGCTTCATATTATTCACTTTTCATCCACATTTGGGGCTGAACAATCATTGAATTTCTTGCCATAATAGATTCGGCATTCAACCATAACGTTATGGACGTCTTAACCGCAACAACTCCATGCTTATCGTCACGACAACGAAAGTGTCAACTCATCGTTCGCCCATATGCTTTCGAACTTTAATCCCTCACTTAGTAGGCTGTCCATGTTGCTCATGGAAGGGTCCTTAGGCATTGGACATCATTCGTGAGTATCGTTCGCATCATTCCATTCTTACGCATTCAAACCGTCCATTCACCGTTACGGACTCAATCTTACTATCTCATGAATTCCCCTTTTTCATTATCACACCTTAAGTACAACTCCATTTACATTTACAAGTAGAAAAATATGGAATATTACACCTTTGTCCCGCGATTTCGCTCTCTAAGTGCATATTCGGGTTTATCCTTGGGAAAGGCCTAACCGTGCCTTTTTCCCCTTCGGATCCTCACCCTTTACCAGCCCTATGGCCGGGTTCCAACCCATCCGGGGTTGCGCAAACCTTGCTTCCGGCCTCCACGGCCGCCTTACTTTCCGAGACCCTAGTCCCGCACTTTCGTTCTTTATCATATAATTCGGTCCATCCTTGGGGAGGGCTTCCCACGCCGTTTCCCCTTCAAATCCTCCTTCCAATTTCCAGTCGCCAAGGCTGGATTTATTCTCGAGATCTTGCCTCGCGGTTTCCGCTTTACTAGCGCTTTATCGGGTCCGACTTCCCGAACTCGGTTTTGCTCGACCACCCGTCCACCCCCGAGCTTGTTTTCTTGTGCCTTTCTAGCATGAAGGGCTGCCCTTCCTAGGCCCCCTAGGGACTCCGTTCAGCCCCTACTTTCCAGCCATTCGACCGAGTCCTTGCGAGACGCCCGTCTCACGGACTTTCGCTCTACGAGCTTTACCATGGGTACAACCTTGAGGGGGCTTCACCTTGCCTCACCCTCCTTGGTTTCCCTAATTTTCCAGCCCCAAGTGCCGCACATTTTCGAGGTCCAAGCCTCACGTTTTCCAGCTGCTTGGCCGCATACGTTCCGAGACAGCCGGCTCGCTAATTTCGCTCTACGAGCACTTACTCGGGTTCATCCTCGGAGGAGGCTCTCCGTGCCCTCCCCTCCTCGGATCCTCCCTATTTTCCAGCCCTAAGGCCGCATTTTTTCCAACCTTTCCAGCCCTTAGACCGCACGCATTCTGAGACCTCGTCTCGCCCATTTCGCTCCACGAGCGGGTATTTGGGTCCATCCTCAGAGGAGGCTTTCCCGTGCCTTTCCCTCCCCGGATCCTCCCCATTTTCCAGCCCTTAGGCCGATCCCAACCTCTCTTGGGTCGCACACAACCACGCCCAACCCATTCCGTCTTTCGACACTTACAAACTCACATAACCCTTCATCCATTTCTCGGGCCTAGGGGCGGCTTCCCTCCCTTTCTGAGGTCCGGCCAGCCCCTTCCCCCTTTTATTTCCACCATTCCGAACTCAACAACCCATCACACACCCATTCAATGCAAGTAAAAGGGTAGGGGGACGGAGGGTTACCTTTCTTGGCTCGGTTTAAGGCCGAGCCGACCTTGGCCCTTTTTCTCACGGCTTCCACCCCCGAGGGTTGCCTTAGCACGGCCCTCGGTTGTGGGTTAGCTTGGCGCCTTCCTTCCTCATGCGGGGGTCCACGATCCGGCCTCGCTTCTTCCTTCCAAGCCTGGCCGTCCACCCCCTTTCTTCCTCCTCCCCTTCGCCCTTTTCCCTTTCTCCCCTTTCTTTCTTTTCTCTCTCTCTTTTTCTTGGGTTTTCGTGGGGAATGAATGGGGTGGGGAATGGGGTTCGGTTCCCCTCCATGGGGGAGCTTTATCCCCTTGCTCCCAGGGGCCCCTCACCCCCTTCAAGATAAAATCCCCATTATCATATTATTTTTCCCCTCAGGACAAACCCCGCATTAATGATTTTGTCCTTTTTTCCATTTATACCCATCCGACGGTCCTTATTTCGCCCAACCAATCTAAGGGCCAATAATTCGCCTTGCTCCCCAACTTGCATCCTATGGCTAAGATTCATCTCCACTTTTCTCATCCAATGGTTGGGGATCATTCTCGGGTAGCACCCCATTTGTTCCCGGATATCCCCCCGTCGGGCCCCCCTTGGGCCCCCTCTGGACCCTAAAAGGTCCTACCGCTTCGCAGATAAAGGAAACACAGTCGAATTTTCTTTAATATTGACAAGAAACATATAGGGAGGTTTTTATAATCCATTAATATATGAAATTGTATCTCGTAATTGAACGACTAAAATGTAAATGCATGGAAGCCCGGTATTAACCTGCAAAACACTTTACACGTTAGTCAAATAAGACTAAGTATGACTATATTATCCTTTTCGTAACCCTTTTCGCCACCGAACCTTCCCTAAATTCACCGAGTTAGTTCATTCTAGACCGTTACCCTTCCTCATCGAGTTAACTCATGCGAAGAATACTCTCCCACACCTTCGGAGCTCTCATTCCCAACTTCCAAAAGTGTTCTCGAGACCTTTCTGTCTTGCCATCCTTTCCATGAATTTATCCCTGTAATTTCCGGACTGAATCCCGTCCGAATGTATTACTTGCAACCTCATTCTCCCGCCATTCCAGCTCTAATTCCAAACCAATTCAACTGGCCATGAAGGCTCCTTCATATGCATTCCAAGACACTAAACCACTCGATACTCATGCCACGGGTACATGCACTTGACCACTCTCGAACACACCATCACATGTCCTCCCCACTGTGACCATCACCACCTCACCACCCATTATATAGGGTTACTTGTTAACACGTTACCAAGGAGGGAAACCTTCATCTGACCATCTCCTTCTCACCAATCGTCCTTATTAGGACTTCGACCATGAGCATTTCCTACCCATGAACATAACAAATACTCGGAACACTCACTTATCAATCATCTCCGATGGTTTGAATGGCTCATTAGCCTAATTTACGCAATGACCGAGGTTCCTCCTATCAAACCAAAAGAATACCTCACCGATAATCGGAGACCGAATGTATCACCCTCATTCTTCGAGGGAAAACCGGTCGTTCATCATTCGTAAGGGTCGAGAACCCTCCCTTAAGTTCCAAGGGCTGAAATTCCCTTCCCTTCCAACCAACACACCCACAACACTACACATGCATCAACAAACTTCCACATGCATGATACATCTAAGGTGACAGACTTTTTTATGGCTAAAAAGGAACACAAGAGAGGAGGGAACAAAGGGTTGTACCTTGTGCTTGTGTCCCCACCCAATTCCATCAGCTCCCTCGTCCTTCGCAATACTTCGCCTCGAGGCAACTTTGCTTGAAAATCTGTCTTGGTCGCACCTCCCTTTCTCCTTCTATCCCCCGGGTGTGAGAAGGTAGTGTCTCCATATCAATTTCTTCCTAATCTCTCCCTCCCCTTTCCCCATCAAGATGGGATTGAACTTTATTTCATTCCTTTCTCTTCTTCTTGTTCTCCACGTATGACACAAGTGGGGAAATTATTTCTCCCGAGTCCACCCGTCTCCTCCTCATCAATTCTTGAGCACAGTCTTCCCACTTGAGAGACGAAAATTGATTCAAGGGTCCAATTTCAATCCTTAGTCAAATGGTCAATTGAAATCAACGGTGGATAATGTCTTCTTCTTCTTTTTTTTCCTCTCTCAAGTGAACTAAAGAAAGGTACTAGGGAATCATCGAAAGATAACCAAATTCTTCTCATTCTCATGTAATTATTTTCAAGTGTACGTTTAATTTTATGGAAGGGAGAAAATTCTCTTATGCCCTCCCACTTTGGGAGTCCTTTCAACGTGGTGCAATCTAGTATTCTCTCCATACTTAGAATTTCGATCCGTATGCTTATTCGTTACGCGTCGTCCACACATTGGTTCTATAAATAAGCATTCTAGAGCGTCTGAGAGTTTCCACGTTCAGATCTCATTCGCTCAAGCACTCATAAGTACATATATTTCGTTCCATCGTGAATGTACATTCACAATACATGTTCGAGCACTCCCAAGGGTCTTATTTGCATATATATCTGTACATATATATATATATATTTATTGACAAAGGTTCGGGATGTTACAACTCCCCTTGGGTCCCCTTCGTTCCCTCGTTGGGTTCCCTCTGGATCCCCCTCTGGGTCCCCTCTGAGCGCCCCCTTGGATGTCTCCTGGGCATTCCTTGGGCGATTGTCCGTCGCCCCTGGGGTCGGCAACTGTCGACCCCAACTCAATCCGTGACGCCCCTTGGGCGACCCCACCTTCGCTTACGAATAACTTGAGATCTAGATCCTATCTCAAAATTCTAACACGTACTCAACTGTCAGAGGGGTAATTTCGCTCTATGAAGTAAACCACCCTGTGGGCGTCGTAACTCGCCCTTGAGTATGACCGTTTACCCAAAACGCACAACCCAGCGGAAGCCTTTCGATTATCTCAAGTTCCCTTTTGAGTAAACCCAACCTTTATTAGAACAAAGAGGTACAACACTCAATTACATAGCCTCGCCCCTTTACAAGCCTTCTTATAGGGGTTCGTGTAATGACTCAGAGTTTTAATTATAAGGCTTGGACCATGGAAGGTGTAATGACTCAGAGTTTTAATAATAAGGCTTGGACCATGGAAGAAGTCTTGGGCTAGGTGAGTAATGAGCCCATCACTGTTACTAGCTTGTAGAAGAAGCCATTATATGACATCCTTGTAATATAAAAACAAAAACTCATCGAAAAAGGGGGAGCAATTCGGTGGGGGGGGAAGGAGGGAGAGGACAACAGAGAAGAGGAGGGACCTTTGAGAAGAAGGGAGAAGAAATTCGTTCAAGGTGGAGCACGGATCAAGAAATATCTGGCATCGAGAAGACCGTTCAAGGGAGAACTTAAACTTGCAGAGGGGTTTGCCTAAAGGAGAGTTGCTTCGGAGGAGGAGAGAGCTTGAAGAATTCGGCAAGGACTCAAGCTCAAGGTTTGTTCCCTTGCTTCCTTCTCGTATTCGCTTCCTAGAATGGCCGTATCTCTATTATTTGTTCTTGTTATTGCGATGATGTTATGTATCGTCGTACTGGGATGCGTTAGTGGCTGTCCGGAACAAGGGATGACGTCCGCCCCATTAAAAGAGAAGGGGAAGGTCGTCCTCGTCTTGGAAAACGGCAGAGCGTTCAGTCCCTCGGAGTTGAGAGGACCTAGGCTCTGGAATTTGAGTTGGGGGACAGCATATCTCTCTCGGAGGTGGAGAGAGGGCTAACGGTAAAAGTTGGAACTTAACGTACCCTTGACTAGGAACTATGAGGTTCTGGTTCTGTGCTGTCGTTGTGCCGATCTCACGTCCTGAATCATGTGGATGTTCAGATCGTGGCTGCGGAAAGATGCGAGTGTTAACTGCAGAACGGGGAGGGTGTTGCTTGGACAGCTCGAGGAAGAGCGGAACTTCGTCCCAGTGTGCGGAGGTCGTCCCTCCGCCTGGGTCGACTCCCTTCTGGTTGCTGGCGTAGTCGACTAACTTCTTCCGTTATCTGGTTTCGGAATAATGGTGAATGGCGATGACGTGAGTTAGATCATGGAGAGTTGTTGGTAGTGGCTGATTTAGAACAGCCGTATGTCCTCTTCCGTTTGTGAAAGAACCGTGCTTATGGGCTCCGTAGCTAGTGCTTGGATGAAATTGTAATCTCCCGTCCCACGCACGTTTGTTGAGTTAGACAATTAGGGAAGGAACGTTGACTCTCTTGCCCTTTTTGTGTACTGTATAAATTCGTAATGGCATGTGGTAGAGGATCTTTTCTCGGTGATTGCCCTATTCAGTTTTTGTGAAACTAGTGGTCGATAGTGATAGCGGTGGGTTGAATTTTCATGTTAACAGGAAAGAAATTTGGGAATCTATAGTATAATTTTTAAGACTAATCGTTGTTGTGGTTGTTTCTCTTTCTCAGGATTGTGAAAAGTATAATCTTTGGATTTAGGAACCTTTCAGATGGTATCAGAGCGAGGTTAAGCTCGGAGTAATAAGGTTGGAATTTTAAAATGTAAACGAGTCGGTTTTGGACTCGGGAAAATGGAATTAAGCGCGGACATATGCGCGTGAGGTTGTCAAGCTTCTTTGACGGGTTTACGGACACTTTCCGGGAAAACAAATGGGTAGGGATTTTGTAAAATCCTGTGGAAAGTTTGTGTATATAAGCTTGCAAGGAACTCGGGCGTATTTAGCCTGAGGCTGTGAGAGGTTGGTATGACTCAGGGTGTTGGTCGAACCTGAAAGAGTTTGGGAAAAAAATAACGATATGGACATTGTGTAAATATTGATTGTTGGAAATGAACAATCATGTGTTTGGACTGATAGAACAATGTCAATTGTTCAGAATTGAATGTAAAAAGGTTCGGTTGCTCAAACATGTTTATGTTGATTAAACTAATGTTTGAGGTATTGAGAATTATCTTTCGCTCATGGAATGAATAAATGTTTGTGTGTGTGAGTACACGCTTCCATTGATGTAGTATTATGAGTAAATGACATAATACTTGGACTGATTATGCGTTATCATGAACGCAGGATGACTGAAGAGAGCATACGCATTGCGGTGCGGAATTCTCCTCCTAGAGATGAGGAAGTACAACGCAAGAGAAGGGTCGCGCTTATCGGGCAATTTCGGAAACTTGAGGTCCCCACCTATTCGGGCGAAGAAGGGCCCGAGAAGGCGGAAGAATTTATTGTCGAATTGGAGAATGCTTTCGATGTACTGGGATGTTCAATAGAAGAGAAGATGATGTTGGTACAACAGTCAATTAAGCGAGAAGCAAATGACTGGTGGAAGGCCAATAAGGATGGAGCACGGATTCTTCATACTGGAGATAAATGGACAGTGTTCAGAACGACATTCCTAGGAAAATTCTATCCTCACGTGTTCAAAGAAAAAAAAGCTAGAGAGTTCTTATATCTGAGGCAAGAGGGGTTGACAGTGGATGAGTATGAGGCTCGGTTTTCTGCTCTGTCGAAGTATGGACCGCCAATGAGCGCTGAGGCAAAGGCCAAGAAGTTTGAAGAGGGACTGAGACCAGAAATTAGATTCCAATTAAGGACTTTGATGCTCACAACTTATGAGGAGATATATATGAGAGCACAGAGTGCCGAAGAAGGATGGGCAGATATGAAAGCTGCGGGAGAGGAGGTGAACATGAGAAGGATGCTAGGAACAGGACCACCTCCAAGGAAGAGATTTCGGTTTGGAGAGTCATCCTCCTTTGCTCCGCGGTTTCAGGTGAACCGACCCCCGAGAGCTCCGATGCCGTCACGGTCATTCTCTCAGGGACGAGGCCAAGGAGCGAAGACAGGAGGTCCACCTCTCTGCCAGAGATGCGGGAGACGTCATTATGGAGATTCGTGTGTGTCCAGAGAATTCACTTGTTATCGATGCGGACAGCCAGGACACATTCGGAAAGAATGTCCCCAAGGGCAAGGAGCGGGCTTCAGTAGAGGGTTAACCGGATCGAACGCTCCACGCCCAAAAGGCGGAAGCAGACTAGGACCGACTGTGTCTACTTCTAGGGGATCAGTCAGTGGGCCTACAGAGACTGTGAGGCTGAATGCGACCACGGAAGCGGATGCCGTCGCATCTCGCGGCGTGATCTCAGGTACGGTTCGACTCCAAGGTGAACTAGTTTATGCCTTGTTTGATACCGGTGCTACACATTCTTTTGTATCGTATAACTGCGTGGAGAAGTATGGGTGGATAGTAGGAAAGACAATGAAGCAGTGGCATGTTGTGTTCCCTACTGGAATAGAATACTGCGTTGGTGATGCATGTCTGGGTTACGAATTAATTGTAGCTGGGTTGAAATTTACTATTGACCTGTTGGTGTTACAGATATGTGATTTTGAAATCATTCTGGGCATGGATTGGTTGACTTCCAGCCATGCACAGGTAGATTGTGAAAGGAAGCGCATTTTGATTAACACGGAAGACGGAGATTCCCGTGAATATATAGGCCATGGAGGATGTGGCCAGGTTTTGATGATATCGGCGATACAAGCGCGCCACCTTGTACAGACGGGGCACGAAGTATTCCTAGCGAATGTGCTGAACAAAGAAGCTGAGCTACCGATGTTGGAGCGGATTGAAGTGGTGAAGGACTTCCCTGATGTCTTCCCCGAGGAACTACCGGGACTACCACCTCGTAGAGATGTAGAATTTGTGATAGATTTGATTCCAGGGACAGCTCCCATTTCTCGGACTCCATATCGCATGAGTTTAACTGAGCTGAAAGAACTCAAAGCACAGTTGCAGGAACTTGTAACTAAGAACTTTATTCGTGCTAGTGTAAGCCCGTGGGGCGCTTCTGTTTTGTTTGTCAAAAAGAAAGATGGATCGATGCGATTGTGTATTGACTATAGGTTACTCAACCAAAATACAATCAAGAATCAATACCCACTTCCACGTATTGATGATCTATTTGATCAGTTACAGGGATCAATGGTATACTCCAAGATCGATTTAAGATCAGGTTATTACCAGATTGGAGTACGGGAAGAAGATATTTCGAAGACTGCATTCAGAACAAGATATGGTCATTACGAGTTTAGAGTAATGCCGTTTGGGGTAACCAATGCACCAGCAGTATTCATGGGATTAATGAACCAAGTGTTTCGGCCGTACCTGGATCAATTTGTGATAGTGTTCATTGATGATATCCTTGTATATTCTAAGAGTAAGGATGAACACAAAGAACATCTTACTATTGTGTTAAGGACGTTACGAGAAAATAAATTGTACGCCAAACTTAGTAAATGTGAATTTTGGCTGGAGAAGGTAGCGTTCCTTGGACATGTCATTTCAGCTACGGGTATAGAAGTAGATCCTACAAAGGTGGAGGCGGTTGAGAAATGGCCACGACCAACGACAATATCAGAAATAAGAAGTTTCCTCGGTTTAGCCGGTTATTACAGGAGGTTTGTCGAAGGGTTTTCTAAAATAGTCACCCCTATGACTAAACTGTTGAGAAAGGATATCCGGTTTGAATGGACAGACGACTGTGAAAGATGTTTTGAGGAGCTCAAAAGAAGATTGACTAGCGCCCCTGTCTTAACCATTCCAAGTGGATCAGGAGGATTTGTGGTATATTGTGATGCATCCGCTCAAGGATTGGGTTGTGTATTAATGCAAAACGGTAAGGTAGTGGCATATGCTTCTCGACAGTTGAGGAAACATGAGGAAAACTATCCAACCCATGATTTAGAACTCGCTGCTGTGGTGTTTGCACTAAAATTATGGAGACATTATCTGTATGGAGAAAAATTTGAAGTATATACAGACCATAAGAGCTTAAAGTATTTATTCACGCAACAGGAGTTGAATATGAGACAACGAAGGTGGATGGAACTGCTAAAAGATTATGATTGTACAGTTCAATATCACCCCGGCAAAGCGAATGTAGTGGCAGATGCCTTGAGCAGGAAACATTGTTCACTCATGTGCCTCTTGGTAGAAGAGTCGCGAATGATAGAACAATTAAGTAATTTGGATTTACGCCTCGAAGAACCAGATGGACGTTTATGTATGGCTAGAGGGCAGGTAGAACCAGAAATGTTAATAATGATCCGAGGAGCACAATTCCATGATGAGTACCTAAGAATGGTGCGAGAAGAGATCGGAACAGAGAAATATGCCCAGTTTGTACTAGCACCGGATGGAATGCTGAGATTCCAAGGACGTGTATGCGTACCTGACGTGAAGGAAGTGAAACGTAGATTAATGGATGAGGCACATAAGGGTAAATATAGCGTACATCCAGGAATTACAAAGATGTATAGAAACCTGCGAAAGGATTTTTGGTGGCCTAAGATGAAGAAGGACGTGGCAAGGTACGTGAATTACTGCAAGACATGTCAGCAAGTAAAAATTGAACACCAACGACCAGGAGGATTATTAGAACCACTCCCAGTGCCAGAATGGAAGTGGGAAGACATAGCAATGGACTTCGTAACGAACCTACCCAAAGGAGGACGAAACATGGATTCTGTGTGGGTAGTGGTTGATAGACTCACGAAGTCGGCACATTTCATTCCTATTCGGATCAACTGGTCATTTGAGTCCTTAGCTAAGTTGTATATCAAAGAGATTGTGAGATACCACGGCGTACCCCATACCATTACATCTGATCGGGATCCACGATTCACGTCTAAATTTGTGGAGGAACTTACAAGAGGCTTTGGATACAAAGTTGCAAATGAGTACAGCCTTCCATCCACAGACAGATGGACAGACAGAAAGAACCATTCAGACACTAGAAGATATGCTCAGGGCGTGTGCTCTTGAATGGAAAGGAAGCTGGGTTGACCACTTACCATTGGTGGAATTCGCGTACAATAATAGTTATCACGCGAGTATTGGCATGGCACCCTTCGAAGCTCTTTATGGGAGAAGTTGTAGATCACCACTGTGTTGGAATGAACCAGGAGAAAGAACATTCAACGGACCTGAGTTGATACAGGAAACCTCAGATGTGGTGACTACAGTCAGAGAGCGGATGAAAACTGCGCAGAGTCGACAAAAGAGTTATGCTGATCGCAGAAGGAGACCTTTGGAATTTAATATTGACGATGAGGTATTCCTAAAGTTATCGACGATTAAATCAATGTTCAGGGCGAGGAGAGCTCACAAGTTAAGTCCTCGTTACATCGGGCCATATAAAATAACGGAACGGATCGGGAAGTCGGCATATCGCGTAGCAATCCCTCCGGAACTCTCCCATTGTCATGATGTTTTCCATGTCTCCGTATTGCGCAAGTATGAACCCGACCCGGATTTAAAGGCGGAAACATCAGAAGTTATAGTGAACGACAATCTAAGCGTGACAGTACAACCAGTACGAATTATTGATCGGAATGAACGAATACTACGAAAAAGAAAAGTATCGCTAGTGCAAGTCCTCTGGAGCGGAGCTGGAAGAGAACAGAAAACTTGGGAGCACGAAATAGAAATGCGAAACAAGTACCCTTTTTTGTTTGAATAATTAGATTTCGGGGACGAAATCTCCTAACGGGGGGAGAATTTGTAATGACTCAGAGTTTTAATAATAAGGCTTGGACCATGGAAGGTGTAATGACTCAGAGTTTTAATAATAAGGCTTGGACCATGGAAGAAGTCTTGGGCTAGGTGAGTAATGAGCCCATCACTGTTACTAGCTTGTAGAAGAAGCCATTATATGACATCCTTGTAATATAAAAACAAAAACTCATCGAAAAAGGGGGAGCAATTCGGTGGAGGGGGGGAAGGAGGGAGAGGACAACAGAGAAGAGGAGGGACCTGTGAGAAGAAGGGAGAAGAAATTCGTTCAAGGTGGAGCACGGATCAAGAAATATCTGGCATCGAGAAGACCGTTCAAGGGAGAACTTAAACTTGCAGAGGGGTTTGCCTAAAGGAGAGTTGCTTCGGAGGAGGAGAGAGCTTGAAGAATTCGGCAAGGACTCAAGCTCAAGGTTTGTTCCCTTGCTTCCTTCTCGTATTCGCTTCCTAGAATGGCCGTATCTCTATTATTTGTTCTTGTTATTGCGATGATATTATGTATCGTCGTACTAGGATGCGTTAGTGGCTGTCCGGAACAAGGGATGACGTCCGCCCCATTAAAAGAGAAGGGGAAGGTCGTCCTCGTCTTGGAAAACGGCAGAGCGTTCAGTCCCTCGGAGTTGAGAGGACCTAGGCTCTGGAATTTGAGTTGGGGGACAGCATATCTCTCTCGGAGGTGGAGAGAGGGCTAACGGTAAAAGTTGGAACTTAACGTACCCTTGACTAGGAACTATGAGGTTCTGGTTCTGTGTTGTCGTTGTGCCGATCTCACGTCCTGAATCATGTGGATGTTCAGATCGTGGCTGCGGAAAGATGCGAGTGTTAACTGCAGAACGGGGAGGGTGTTGCTTGGACAGCTCGAGGAAGAGCGGAACTTCGTCCCAGTGTGCGGAGGTCGTCCCTCCGCCTGGGTCGACTCCCTTCTGGTTGCTGGCGTAGTCGACTAACTTCTTCCGTTATCTGGTTTCGGAATAATGGTGAATGGCGATGACGTGAGTTAGATCATGGAGAGTTGTTGGTAGTGGCTGATTTAGAACAGCCGTATGTCCTCTTCCGTTTGTGAAAGAACCGTGCTTATGGGCTCCGTAGCTAGTGCTTGGATGAAATTGTAATCTCCCGTCCCACGCACGTTTGTTGAGTTAGACAATTAGGGAAGGAACGTTGACTCTCTTGCCCTTTTTGTGTACTGTATAAATTCGTAATGGCATGTGGTAGAGGATCTTTTCTCGGTGATTGCCCTATTCAGTTTTTGTGAAACTAGTGGTTGATAGTGATAGCGGTGGGTTGAATTTTCATGTTAACAGGAAAGAAATTTGGGAATCTATAGTATAATTTTTAAGACTAATCGTTGTTGTAGTTGTTTCTCTTTCTCAGGATTGTGAAAAGTATAATCTTTGGATTTAGGAACCTTTCAGTTCGTGGTTGTTTACCATACAACACAACATTACATGAAGAGATACAACGCTTCAGGGAGTGCCCAACACAATTGCCCCTTAGCCACCCTTTGGATCCCCCCTCTTCGGAAGGAAGCCTCGCCTTGGGATCCCCCCCTTCGGAAGGGAGACCCCCTTGGGATCCCCCCCTTCGAAAGGAGGCCCCCCTTGGGATCCCACCTCTTCGGAAGGGAGCCCCCCTTGGGATCCCCCTCTTCCGAAGGGGGCCCCCCTTAGGATCTCACTGCTTCGGAAGGGAGCCCCACCTTCCTTACAATCGCCCCTCTTTAAGGGGTGGACGTTCCCCTCTCAAGCGACACGTCCTTTCATGGACGCCTCTTCACCAAAGGATGCGTCCATATATTGTCAATATATGGACACCGCCTTAGGAATCCTACATAGAAGGAATCTCAAATCTCTCAGTCCGGGCACTTTCTTGGAAGAGCTCGCGCAAATGGATATCAATCTCCTTAGCGCTCATATTCTCATATTGCTTCTGCAACTCTGGAGACATCGCAGATAACTTGAGACATTGCACGTCAATAGCATCTTCCACATATTGATCATAAATGATCCGATCTGTTTCAGAAGCCCCCCGATCCCCCCCCCCGAGGGGCCCCCCGGCCCCGCCCCCTCACAGCCCATCATAGATGGCTATGGGGGCATGCTGTGGGAGGATCCGAGAAGGAGAAAGGCACGGGAAAGCCACCTCCGAGGATGGACCCGAATACACGCTCATAGAGCGGAATCGCGAGACAAAGTCTCGGAAAATAAATCGGCCTTAGGGCTGGAATATGGGAGGATCCGAGGAGGGGAATGGCACGGGACAGCCACCTCCGAGGATGGACCCGAATACGCACTCGTAGAGCGGAATCCGCGAGACGTGTGTCTCGAAATGTACGCGGCCAAGGGGCTGGAATTGCGAGGCTTGAGCCTCAGAAATATGCGGTCTTCAAGGCTAGAAAAATAGAGGAACCGAGGAGGTGAGGCAATGTGAGGCCCCCTCAAGGTTGAACCCATCATACCGCTCGTAGAGCGGAATCCGCGAGACGGGTGTCTCGGAGCATACTCATCCGAAGTGGGCTGGAACGTGGGGCTGAAAAGGAGTCCCTTGGGGGCCTAGGAAGGGCTGTCCCTCATGCGAATGAGGCATGGAAGACAAGCTCGGGGGTGGACGGGAGGTTGAGCTACAAGAAGTCCGTGAAGTCGGACTCGATCGTGCGCTCGTAGAGCGGTATCCGCGAGGCGTAGCGTCAGAACTAAACTCGGCCGTAGTGCTGGAAATGGATGAGGTTCCAAAGAGGGAAGAAGGCACGAAAAGGCCTTTCCCAAGGAGGGACCCAGATATACGTTTATAGAGCGGAACCGTGAGACGAGGGTCTCGGGAGGCAACGTGGCCGTGGGGCCGGAAAGCAAAGTGTGTGCAACCCTCGAGGGGTTGGAACCCGGCCATGGGGGATGGTGATGGTGAGGATCTGAAGGGGAAAAGGGCACGGAAAAGCCTTCCCCAAGGATGAACCCGAATACACGCTTAGAGAGCGGAATCGAGAGACGAATGTCTCGGAAAGCAAAGCGGCCGTGGGGCCGGAGAGCTAAGAGTGCGCAACCCTTGAGAGGTTGGAACCCGGCCATAAGGCCGGAAATGGGTGAAGTTCCAAAGGGGGAAAGAGGCGGGAAAAGCCTTCCCCAAGGATATACCCAGATGTGCGCTTAGGGAGCGGAATCACGAGATGAAGGTCTCGGAAAGCAAAGCGGCCGTGAGGCCGGAAAACTAAGTGTGCGCAACCCTTAAGAGGTTGAAACTCGGCTGTGGAGCTGGAAATGGGAAGGAATCCGAGGAGGGGAAAAGCACGGAAAAGCCTCCCTTAAGGATGGATCCGGACACGCGCTTTAAGAGCGGGATCGCGAGACGAAGTCTCGGAAAATCAAGTCGGCCGTGGGGCTGGAACGAGGGACCCGGATGGGGTCTTGAGAGAGCCGGGATGGCTAACTTCTCGTGCCAAGATAAGCACGGAGCATATGCTCGGGGGTGGTTGGGAGGATAAGGCCAGAGTTTGCAAATACTCAGTCGAAACGAGCACGAACGAAGCGGATGTTTCAGCGGATATGGGGCTGCCTTGAAGGGCAATCTAGAGGGTTAGGAAACCTCGACCCTTGCCTCGTTGGAGGCGGAAGGGAGAGCCATAAGGGCTAGAAAGGACCCCGCAAGAGTCTGCTAAAGTGTGCCGAGTGGGGAGTGGACGTATGTGGTGATAAGTGGTGAAACTCGGTCGAGGCGAGCGCAAGCAAGGCGGACGCTTCGGGCAACCTAGGGCGGCCCTTGTAGGGAGCCCTAGAGGAGTTATGAACCTTGGTCCTTACCTTATTGGAGAAGGTGAGGATAGCCCGGAGGGCTAGGATAACGTCACATGAAAGCTGGATGTAGAAAGCCTGATGCGGGCGGTTTTGTTGAGGAATTCCGCTTGTAAGCTGTGCGATTATTATGGCTTGACGTATGCAAGTCTTTTGCAGGTCTTGAGTATCGGCATGATGTGCTCAGCATGTAGGACATAGTTATGAGGGTTGTACTACAAAAGTCGAGCTGTAATTGTACTGTAATGGACTTTTGTAAGTGTTGAGCAAATAAATGAAGTTTTTTAAAAATGTTTGAACCTGCGATCCTTTCCAGTGGTATCAGAACTCGGGTGAATTTTGGAGTGATAAGGGTGGATTTTAATGGATTTTCAAGCTCGAAATTGCATATAGAATGCATGCGTATGTGATGGATTGTGCTAGACTGGTATTCAAATGCTTGGGTTGCGTCTTGTAAGGAAAAAGGTGAATATGAATGTCATGGGTTTCCACCTGATTGGGTGTGGATGTGTGACATGATTGAGGATCGAGCTGGGACTCGGAATGGAAAAGGACGGTGAATGAGATGTGGAACGGAAACGATGGGTGTATTGCCCTCTGAAATGGAATGCCTATAAAAGGGAATGAGTTGAGACGGGCGACGCACCCGGGAACGAGGTCTAAGTAGACCGGATAGCTACTTAAGGAATTGTGTTAGATGGATGCGAGAAGCTTGACGCTCTCGGAAAGGAAGGCCTAAGTTGGCTGGAAACAAGTTGGCATATGTATTGACTGCCGAATAATGTGGCGTTGGAATGAGTACGTAATGCCTATATGGTGGATGTGACAAAGTTATGGATGGCGTTTGGTCGTGAAGGCTAAGGGGAGGTGAGGCCGAACCATGAGGTTCCAGTGGGAACGTGCGAAAATGATGCGAGATGAGGGGACCGATGATGGGCTGCCCCGTATTAAATTGTTATGAGACCTAAAAAGGATCAAGACAATGCTCGAGGACAAGCCTAACTAAGTCTGAAAAGAACGGCGGTAATGGGCACGCTCAACCAATTACGAATGCCCTTATGACGAGTGAGAGGGACGTCTATGTATGGCGGTCCCATTTCGGGGTTGTGAGAATTGAATTGTGTGATCCCTAACCTAAGAAGAACAAGTTAAGGATTGGGAAAGAAATCGAATAAGGTCAAAATAAGTGGTGGCGATGAGCACCCCGAATGAAGTGTGAATGTCATATGCGTCTGTGTTGCATTCGAATGTGACACTAATAGTGAACCAACCCATTGGATTTGGTTGAGGGGCGAGATGCGTGTACCCCAACTTAAAACAAAATGCTTGGAGACCCTGGAGGGGTCAAGCAAGAATGAAAGGTAGTCGCACGGAAGGTGCACACCTTGAGATAACCAAAGAGGGATACGAGGAAGAAACGAACGAAACGAGGATATGACGTAAGGCGCATAAGTGAGCTGCGCCAATTGACGTGAATGAGGAACCGAACCTCTATGAGGTAGATGTGAAAAGGTTGGCTTGGAGAACAAAAATAAATGAGGATGAGATGAGTCATATGGTGTCCACGAGGTTGGACTCAAATGAACACTAAAGGGAAGCAAGGCCCACCCATGGATGTCGGAAAAGGGCTCAAGTCCAAAATAGGAAGAATATGTGGGGAAAGCCCAAGAGGAGGGCAAGGGAGTCCCATTACCATGCAAGGGTCGAAGAGCGAGCCCACCTCCAAAGGGGGAGTTAGGGGAGTGAAGCCAAGAAGAGGGGAAGAAAACCCCCCTAAATCAAGGAAGAATAAAGTAAGGAATAGTTTGATTGTCATGATGACAAATAGTAATGTGAATAGTTGATTGTCATAGCGAATGACTTGATTGTTATGATGACAAATTGGAAAAATGAAAATGATATTATGGCACATAGTGGAGATGTGACCATGGGGTTTGTCATGATGAGGGGGGATAGCATGGGGAAGGGGGGGAGTTTGGACTTCCCTTCCTCCCTCATATGTCCCGCGCATGGGGAAATTAAGGGGGGAAGAGGTTTGTCCCTTTCCTCCCCAAATCAAGGGAAGCAAACCCCCTTACACGATCCAAAATGGCTCGGAAACTTGAGTGGAAAAAGAGGCTCAATTGACATGATGGGAAAGGGACGTTTTGACATGGATTGAGAGTAGTCAAGGAGGGCCATTCAAGAGAGTGGCGCCAACTTTTCCCTCCCACCATTCGAACCCCATTTCATGCCGTCTATAAAAGGAGCAAGGAACTAAGGGGAGAAGGGGCGTTCGGAGGGGAAAACGAGGAAGAAAAAGGGGGCTGAAAGTGAGGGATGGTGAGCACATCCAAGGACCCCTTCGGTGAGGGAAACGCCCCACGCCTCGGGCGGATGACCGCCAACGAACGCTGAACCTTGCTTAGCACGTACCGTACCGTACAAGTGTGGAGGTAAAAAGGGAGACGGTTGAGGAAATCTTGCAGGTGTTCGAGGCCGAACTGTTGGAGTATGAGGGGCATGAGGGGATATTGGAAAGCATCGAGGAGTGGACGACCGCACTCACACCGATGCCCTCCCCCGATCCACCGCCACCGCGAGCGGTGAAACGCCCAAGTCGAAAAGTGTCGAACGAGCCGAGGCCACCTCTTTGCTGGGAATGTGGTAGGTAACACGAGGAACCCGAGTGCCAACGACGTAGCGTCATGTGTAAACGGTGCCGCTTCCCGAAATGTACATCGAAGTATTGTTGGGCAGGGTACCCGGGGTGGCGCTAGGTTGAGAATGAGGTTAGTTTAGGGAGCTAGACGTGGGGGATCCCTTCTTTTGTTGTTTTAGAATGTATCCGTCTCCTTCCTCTTTCTTTTGTGTGGGGAAAAACAAGGCCGAACGCCTTGGTGTACATGGGCTAAGGAGGGAAGGAGACGAAAAATGTAAATGTATGCGGAATGGGTTATTGTAACCGTGAATGGGAAATGCGGCCTAACCCGTAAAGTGCCTTGTGAGTTGGGTCGGAACCAGTAAGGGACGTTAAGTTGTGAACCCAAAAAGGGAGAAATCGCGTGAGCAACCGGGCACGAGTTGGGGAAAACTAGTGGAAGGGTGAACGGGTCGCCCTTTCCACAGAAAAATTTCGAGGACGAAATTCCCTAAGGGATGAAGGTTGTAACGACCCCATTTTTCATGAATAAAAATGAGTAATTGAGGGGTGCATGAGCAAAGGTAAAATGGAGGAGTAAGTGGGGTTGACGCATGTGCGCGAGTGAGGGTGTGCGCGGGTATGGTGGCACAACCAAGGGGTCTGGGATGCCCAAAATTGAGGGTGCTTAGATCGGCCCGGGACGTATACGAGGGGATAAAGGACGAGAAATAAGGCAGGCCCTAAAGTGGGCGTCGGAATTTGGAAAGGGGTCGTAGATTGGGTGGTAGGAAGGTGGGTAAGGGTCGGGGCGTGGGCGTGGGCGGCGGCCGCAGGCCCAGGGGGCGATGGCTGCCGACCCTGGCACGACCGGACGTTAAACTGTGAAGACAGAGAAACCCGATCAGGAGGCGACCCTGGAGGGGCCAAAGGAATGCACCCCTAGAGGTCTGAGGGGTGACAGCCGCTGCCCCTGACACGCCTAGACCTCAAACCGTGAAGAGAGAGAAAGTCGATCAGGGATGCCTTAGGGAGGGCGATGGGGGGTCGATCAGTGGGCGATGGCCATCGACCCCGAGGCACGCCTGGGACTCCCGGAGGGCATCCTCGAGGGTCGTTTCGATCGAAAAATGGCCCGACCCGGAATCGAAATTAAACGCCTCGAGGGTCTTAAGGAGGTCATTAGGGGGCGTTTAGTATGGATTAGATTTTTAAGATGAGCTATAGATCGTGAAATAATCACGGACGAAGTAGGCCGTGGAAGGGGCGTCACGGATTGATCTGGGGTCGACAGCTGCCCACCCTAGGGGGTCCAGAGGGGGTCAAGGGGTGGACCCGAGGGGACCCGGAGGGGGCTAGAAGTGACCCAAAGGGGGGGTCAGGGGAGCCCAGAGGGGGTCCAGATGGGGTCCAACGAGGGCACAGAGGGGACCCAAGGGGGTCCAGAGGGTACCCAGGGGGTGGGGGTCCAAAGGGGGGGCCGTCCGGGAGAGAAAAGGGGGCGCCCACCCGAGAGCAATATAGGCCGTTGGATGAAGAAAGTAGGAATAAATAATAGCCCTTGGATCCAACTTGGGGAACAAGATTTAATATTAGCCCTTGAATGAGATGGGGAAGGAGACAAACATGGAAGAAATGGTAGGGACCCCCTTGAAGGTGAAAGGAATAAACTAATAAAATAAGTTGGGGTTGTACTTTGAAGGGGGTAGGGGTCCGTTGAGAGAAAGGGGGAGATAAAGTCCCATATGGGGATCCGGAGCCCCCATACCCATTCCCACGCACCGTTCTTGAGAGAAAAAGAAAAGGGAGAAAGGAGGAAATGAAGAGGAAGGGGCGGCCGTGCGTGGAGGTTGGAAGCTAGGCCGGCCACGTGGAACCCCGCGCGAGGAGAGTATGATGCCGAGCTAGTGAAAGGTTCTTCTCATTTACATTTAAGAGAAAACATCACTATCCCATTCATTTAGAAAGTATTCGTTACATATGTGTGAGCTACAAGCTCAAAAACTTAGAAATAAAATTTATGTCTTGTCTAGATGAAAAGCGCAGCCTCAATTATTCTTTTGAACCTGCAAGGAACTATAAAACAAGTATTTTAAACCCCACATACATCCACACGAAGCAACACCTCTCATACAAAAATGTCCGAGAACCGTCGTCCCCTTGGAAAATCATACGACCTGACCTTAAGCCTATTCGGCTTTCACCTTACCTCTTCAATTCCCATTCGTTTCTACCATTTCCCACACCTTAATTAAGGTAGGAAGACACCCTTAAAATCTCAAAACCAAACTCCAAGCGCATAGCCCCTTAGGCTAGCGAAAACATATACCCATCCAACGCTCGTTTCCGCCGATCATTTACTTAATCGGTTTCTCCTTAAACCTCCCAAATCCAATCATTTCAGACCGTTTCAACACTTTTCCAAACTTTCAATAAAGTAGGAAGAAGGTTGGGAAATCTCGCTCCGAGACCACCTTCTTACGGCCCCTTAATCAGGCTCAATTATACGCCCAACCTTCTTGCTCGTTTCAGCCGAAGGCTACACCATTCGATCTCACCTCCCATCCACCCCCAAGCACACTTTTCATGCCTCACTTTGGCATGCATGGGTAGCCTCCTTAGACTTCCAAACTTTCGCAAACCAATCGCGCATTCCAGCCCCAAGGCCGATTTGATTTCCGTGACCCAAATCACGCGGTTCCGCTCTTAGAGCGCGGGGTAAAGCGCAGCCACCACGGGGCTCAACGCTCCCCTATTCCAAGGCTTAATCACAACCATTTCCAGCCCTAAGGACCGCAACCATTCCCCTCAAGGCTCGCTCAAGCGCAGCCCTTCGGTAAGTCAACAACCAAACACATACCCTTACTCATGCATAGAGGGGTTAGGGTGGTTTCCCCCGCCTTTAAGGGTTCAGCCACCCTCAAACCCTCTCTGAAAACCCTCCAAACCACAGCCAAACCACATCCAAGAACCTCAACAGCATGCACCGCAATTAAATCTAAAAGCGGAGGAGGGATGCAGGGGTTACCGGCCACTTGCTTCAACGCACAACCGGGTGAGCTCCGTTCTTCGCCGCACCACTTCAGCCCGTGAAGGTAGCCTCCCCTCGGCCCTTAGCCTCTCGCTCGTTCGGCGCCTTACGCTTCTTGCCATCGAATCCACTTTGCCAAGTCGAAGCACCCTCCTTTCTCCTCTTCCTTCTCTCGGCCGAAGCTTCCCCTTCCCCTTTTTCTAAGTGTTTCTCCCTCCTTTCCCCTTCGTCTCTCCCCCCTTTTGTGCGCGTATGTGAGTGGGGGTGTATGGGGAAGAAGACGACCACCCCCCTTTCAAGAGGGTTCACCGCCTCTCATTAATGAGGGAGGGCATTCTATCCCTCCCTTAAAGAGCTAGAGTCCAAATTAGCATCATCACCATTTCCCTTCCCCACATCATTATTTTAATAATATAATTATTTCCAAATAATTATTATATTATTATAATTATTTGACTTGGTCAACTTGATCCAACGACCATAATTCACTCTTGGAAAGTCTTATTCCATGTCATCAAAATCTACCATGGAGATTGATTCAAGGGCCACATAGGCGCCTCTCACCAAGGAGAAGTGCTTCGTTCACTAGGCCATGGGCGGCCACTTGGGCGTGTGGGGGTCGGCACTCATCGCCCACCTATCGCCCACCGATCGCCCCCGATCGCTCACAAGTCGCCCACTCATCGTTCATGGGTCGCCCATCCTTGGATCCCCTCTGGACCCCCTTGGGTCCCCTCTGTACACTCGTTGGGTCCCTTCCGGACCCCCTCTTGACCCCCACTGGAGCCCCTCTGGACCCTCTCTGAGCGCCCCCTTGGACGTCTCCTGGGTATCACTTGGGCGATTGCCCGTCGCCCTTGGGGTCGGCAGCTGTCGACCCCAACTTAATCCGTGGCGCCCCTTGGGCAGCCACCTTCGCTCACGAATATCTTGCGATCTAGATCATATCTCAAAATTCTAACACATACTAGCTACGTGGAGGGCACACCTTCACGGCCAGCTTCTTAGAGGGACTATAGCCGCTTAGGCAAAGGAAGTTTGAGGCAATAAAAGGTCTGTGATGCCCTTGATGTTCTGGGCCGCACGCGCGCTTCACTGTTGTATTCAACGAGTCAATAGCCTTGGCCGATAGGCCCGGGTAATCTTTTAAATTTCATCGTGATGGGGATATATCATTGCAATTGTTGGTCTTCAACGAGGAATTCCTAGTAAGCACGAGTCATCAGCTCGCGTTGACTACGTCCCTACCCTTTGTACACACCGCCCGTCGCTCCTACCAATTGAATGGTCCGGGAAAGTGTTCGGATCACGACGATGTAGGCGGTTCGCTGCCGACAACGTCGCAAGAAGTCCACTTAACCTTATCATTTAGAGGAAGGAGAAGTCTAACAAGGTTTCCGTAGGTGAACCTGCGGAAGGATCATTGTCGAAAACGAACGGAAGAACGACTCGCAAACCATCCCCACCTACCGAACGGAGGTCGTGAAGCCGAAACGCTCGCGTCCCTCGCGTCGTGTCGGCAAGGGCCTTCCTCGGAGGCCGACGACGTCCCGACAAACGAACATCGTCCGTACGAATCGTGCCAAGGACCCGCAAAAGGCGAGAATCGCTATCCCCGAGCCCCGGTCGTTCTCGGCAGGGGGCGTGGGACGCGCTCGATCTCTGCTCTAAGTCTTTAATGACTCTCGGCAACGGATATCTCGGCTCTTGCATCGATGAAGAACGTAGCAAAATGCGATACTTCGTGTGAATTGCAAAATCCCGTGAACCATCAATTCTTTGAACGCAAGTTGCGCACGAAGCCATTTGGCCGAGGGCAAGCCAGCCTGGGCGTCATGTATCCCCTTGCCCCCCGAAACCCGCGCACGCATCGTCGCGGGTTTTCTCGGGCGCACAATATGGTCTCCAGTCGCATCAGCGTGCGCGGCACGCCGTGGTACGGTTGGCCGAAAATCGAGCATTGCGACGTCGGGCTGCGCGGCGCTAGGTGGATCGAACTCGATTGGCTGCGCCGTGGTCTCGTCGTGCCACGGGCTCCGGACTAGGACGGTTCCTTAGTGCGATCCCAGGTCACGCGGGGCTACTCGCTGAGTTTAAGCATATCAATAAGCGGAGGAAAAGAAACTAACGAGGATTCCCATAGTAGCGGCGAGCGAACCGGGATGAGTCCAACATGAAAATCGTCCTCTTCGGCGGCCGAATTGTAGTATGGAGAAGCATCCTCAGTGATGGGGATAGAGCATTGCAATTATTGCTCTTCAACGAGGAATCCCTAGTAAGCGTGAGTCATCAGCTCACGTTGATTACGTCCCTGCCCTTTGTACACACCGCCCGTTGCTCCTATCAATTGAATGGTCCGGGGAAGTGTTCGGATCACGCGATGTGGACGGTTCGCTGCCGACAACGTCGCGAGAAGTCCACTTAACCTTATCATTTAGAGGAAGTAAAAGTCGTAACAAGGTTTCCGTAGGTGAACCTGCGGAAGGATCATTGTCGAAAACGAATGGAGAACCAATGGAAGAACGACCCGCGAACCGTCCCCACTTACCAAACGGAGGTCGCGAGCCGAAACGCTTGCGCCCCCCGCGTCGCGTCGGCGCGGGCATTCCTGGAGGCCGGCGTCGTCCTGACAAACGAACATCGTCAGCAGGAATCGTGCCAAGGACCCGTAAAAGGCGAGAATTGCCGTCCCCGGCCCCCAGTCGTTCTTGGCGGGGGGCGCGGGACGCGCATGATCACTGCTCTAAGTCTTTAATGACTCTCGGCAACCGATATCTCGGCTCTCTCATCGATGAAGAACGTAACGAAATGCGATACTTGGTGTGAATTGCAGAATTCCGTGAATCATCGAATCTTTGAACGCATGTTGCGCCCGAAGCCATTTGGCCGAGGGCACGCCTGCTTGGGTGTCGTGAATCCCCTTGCCCCCCGGAACCCGCGCGAGCATCGTTGCGGGTTTTCCCGGGCGTAGAATATGGTCTCCCGTCGTATCGGCGTGCGCGGCACGCCGTGGTACGATTGGTCGAAAATCGAGCATTGCGACTTCGGGCTGCACGGCGCTTGGTGGATCGAACACGATTGGCTGAGCCGTGGTCCCATCGTGCCGCGGGCTCAGGACTAGGACGGTTCCCCAGTGCAATCCCAAGACAGGCGGGGCTACCCGCTGAACTTAAGCATATCAATAAGCGGAGGAAAAGAAACCAACAGGGATTGCCCTAGTAACGGCGAGTGAAGCGGGACGAGCCCCATGTGAAAATTGTCCGTCTGCGGCGGCCAAATTGTAGTCTAGAGAGGCGTCCTCAGTGACGGACCGGGCCCAAGTTCACTGGAAGGTGGCGCCGGAGAGGGTGAGATCCCCGTCGAGCCCGGACCCTGTCACACCACGAGGCGCTGTCAACGAGTCGGGTTGTTTGGAATTGCAGCCCCAAGCGGGCGGTAAATTCCGTCCAAAGCTAAATACAGGCGAGAGACCGATAGCAAACAAGTACCGTGAGGGAAAGATGAAAAGAACTTTGAAAAGAGAGTTAAATAGTACTTGAAATTGTCGGGAGGGAAGCGGATGGGGGCCGACGATGTGCCTCGGTCGGTCAAGACCTGCACAAGACTCGCACTTATCAAGACAGGATAACTCACGCAACCATATAGGAAGAATTCCTCAAATTTGGACCTTCGTCCATTAAATACCTTCCTATCACCCTTTTTCATCTAAACCGTCCTGCATTCAGCCTTTCACACTCAGCCCTTATGCGGGCCCATTTGGGCTGTCCTTGCCTTCTCCAAGAAGGTGGGTACCAAGGTTCACATTTCCTTTAGGGCTCCCTACAAGGGCAGCCCAAGGTTTCTCGAAGTGCCCGCTTCGTTCACGCTCGCTTTGACCGAGCGCCACCACCATCACCACATAAGTCCGCTCCCCGCTCGGCACACATTGTCCGACCATTGCGGGGTCCTTCCAGCCCCTACAGCTATCCCTTCCACCTCCAACGAGGCAAGGGTCGAGGTTCCCTAACCCCTCTAGCGTGCCCTTCAAGGCAGCCCAACATCACCCCGTTTGTGCTTGTTTCGACCGAGTATTTGCCTACTCCAGCCTTATTCCTCCTAACCACCCCCGAGCATAAGCTCCGTGCTTCCCTTGGCACGAGAGATCAGCCTTCTCGGCTCTCTCAAGACCCCATTCGGGTCCTCATTCCAGCCCCATTGCTGCTTCCTTTTCCAAGACCTCTTTACACGATTCTGCTCTTTGAGCGGATATTCGGGTACATCCTTTGGGAATGCTTTCCCGCGCCTTTTTCCCTTCGGATCCTTCCCCATTTCCAGCCCTGAGGCTGAGTTCCAACCCCTCCAGGGTCGTGCACACTTAGCTTACCGGCCCCACCGCCGCTTCGCTTTTTGAGACATTCGTCTCGCGATTCCGCTCCCTAAGCGCATAACCGGGTCCATTCTTGGGAAAGGCCTTTCCGTGCCCTCTTTCCCCTTGGGACCTCATCCGTTTCCAGCCCTATGGCCGACCTTAGTCCCGAGGCTTCGCCTTGCCGATTCCGCTCTACGAGCGCACGATCGAGTCCGACATGATGGACCTCGTGTAGCTCAACCTCCCGTCCACCCCCGAGCTTATTTTCCCGTGCCTTACTCGCACGAACGGCACCCCTTCCTAGGCCCCCTAGGGACTCCGTTTCCAGTCCCCGTTCCAGCCCATTTCGGCCGAGTACATCCCGAGACGCCCGTCTCGCATATTTCCGCTCTACGAGCGTTATAGTGGGTCCAACCTTAAGGGAGGCCTTCCCATGCCTTTTCCCTCCTCTGCCTTCCCCTCCTCAGATCCTCCCACCAATTCCAGCCCGATGGCCGCATATTTCTGAGGTCCCAGCCTCGCGTTTCCAGCCCCTTGGCCGCGTACATTCCGAGACCTATGTCTCGCGGATTCCGCTCTACGAGCACTTAACCGGGTCCATCCTCGGAGAAGGCTTTCCCGTGCCTTCCCCTCCTCAGATCCTCCCTCCATTTCCAGCCCGAAGGCCGATTATATTCCCAGACACACGTCTTGCACATTCCGCTCTATGAGCGCTTATTAAAGTCCATCCTCGGAGGTGGCTTTCTCGTGCCTTCCCCTCCTCGGATCCTCCCTTCATTTCCACCCCGATGGCCGATTTTCCACCCCATTCCACGGGTCTAGGGGCGGTTTTCCTCTCTCCCGAGGTCCGGCCAGGCCCATACCCCACATTATTCCATTCCAAGCTCACTCAAAACGCAGCTAAAGAAAAAGGTAAAGGCGCGAGGGGTACCTTTGCTTGCCTCGGCGTAAGACCGGGCCGACCCTAGCCTTTTCCGCGTGGCTTCCGCCCTCGAGGGTTGCCGAAGCACGACCCTCGACCTTGGGCTAGCTCGGCCTTGAGATTTCCTCGCGCGGAATCCCACCAAGCCGGCCTTGGTTCTCCTCTAAAGCCTCGGCCGTCCTTCCTCGTGTGGAGATCCACCTTGTCGGCCTTGTTTCCCCCTTCAAGGCATCGGCCGTCTCCTTTCCTCTCGCCCGTTCCCCTTTTCCCCTTTCTCCCCTTTTTCTTTCTTTTCTCTCTCTCCCATCTTGGTGCAAGGGAAATGGGGTATGGGGGTTCCGGATCCCCACATGGGGCTTTGTATCGTGCCCCGGGCCCCTACCATATGTTTATTTATGTTATTATTTATCCCTCCAAGGGAGCCCCTACCCCATCTCATCGAAGGTTACATATTCACTCTTATTTCCCAAAGTTGGATCCAAGGGCTAATATTAAAACTTGTTCCCCAAGTTGGATCCTAGGGCCAGGATTTATCCTAAATTTTCTCATCCAATGGTCTAGGATCATTCTCGGGTGGGCGCCCCTATTCATTCCAGGACAGCCCCCATTAAGCCCCCTTGGAACCCCCCTTGGGTCCCCTCTGGAGCCCCCTTCGATCCCCTCTGTGTCCTCGTTTGACCCCCTCTGGGCTCCTTCTGGGCATTCCCTTGGCGACGTCCGTCGCCCCTGGGGTCTGCAGCTATCGACCCCAGCTCAATCCGCGACGCCCTTTAGGCGACCCACTTCGCTCATGATTATCTTGAGATATAGGCCTTATCCTAAAATTCTAATCCCACTACACTTTTCCTAATGACCTCCTTAAGAGCCCCGAGGCGTTTAATTTCGATTCTGGATCGGGCCATTTTTCAGCCGAAACGACCCTCGAGGATGCCCTCCGGGCGTCCCAGGCGTGCCCCAAGGTCGCCCACTGATCGACCCCGCATCGCCCTCCCTTAAGCATCCCTGATCGACTGTCTCTCTCTTCACGGTTTGAGGTCTGGGCGTGGCAGGTACAGTGGCTGTCGCCCCTCTATCGCCCCTCAGACCTCTAGGGGCGCATTCCCGTCGCCCCTCTAGGGTCGACCCCTGATCGGGTTTCTCTCTCTTTACCATTTGAGGTTCGGTCGTGCCAGGGTCGGCAGCCATCTCCCCCTGGGCCAGCGGCCGCCGCCCACGCCCCGACCCTTACCGACCATCCTCGACCCTTCTCTAAAATCTAACACCCACTTTATGGCCTTATGTTGCGCCTTCTTTCACCCCGTATACGTTCCGGGCTGACCTAAGGACCCTCAATTTTGGGCATCCAGTGCCCCCCCTTGGGCATGCCACCATGCTCACGCATGCCCTCACTTGCACATAAGCATCAACCCCACTCACTCCTCCATTTTGCCTTGGCTCGTGCACCCCTCAATCACTCATTTTTATTTACGTAATTTTGAGTCGTTACAACCTTCCCCCCTTAAGGAATTTCGTCCTTGAAATTGTCCTTTCCCGACCATTTTTGGACCCGCTCCTTAATCCATGGTCCTCGTTTCTACGTACCATCCACGGGAACCTACGTCCTTTTCGATTATCATACCCTTCCCGCGTATTCGCATTTGGTCACCGATCCATAAACGATATCTTTAATTTTTTAACAAAGGAACGCGGTCACTTCTTTCATTACACTAATTCCTTGCAACCGTACTAGGCCTTGTATATCAAGCACCCGGCCCCATTTACATCCAAAAAGAGAAAGGCCGGTTCCCACCAAAATGAGAGGGGTCTCACTACCCCAACACCCACACACTTACCCGTCCCCTTTTTCCTAACGCCACCAACTCAGGTACCCGCTCCAACAAAGCCAACGGGAATGACCCGGGAGGTGACACCGCTGACACACCACCCAGCGTCGCTGGCATAGGGGTTCTTCGTGGTGTCTCCCACATGCCAAGCAAAAGGGTGGCCTCACCCCGCTCACTTTTGCCCGCCTCGGGCGCTTCCCTTTCCTTGGACGGGGATCAGGAGATGGTGGAGTTTGCATCACCTTTTCTTCCTCGTGTTCCGTCTCCGTCCCCCCGTTCCCGCTCGAAGCGCCCAACTCCTCCTCGAGCTCTCGTAAGAACCGCACAACCAGGCCCTCGTCGGGCTCCACACATGTACAGGGCGAGTGAAACAAGCCCTTGTATTCCTTGGCGGTCATCCGCCGTATGGGAGAACCCTTATCCTCCCCTCGTGGACTCTTAGGATCATTCGCACCCTCACCGCGTTCCGCCATGCTTGTCCTTCTCTCACGCTATTCCCTTGCCCGTGTTTCTTCGATCACTCCCCTCTCAGTTCATCCTTTTATAATTGGGCGTGAGAGGGAGAAGGGTTACGGGTGGGGAGGTGGAAGTGGGACATTAAACACTCCTTGGGAAGGAGCTCATTCCCATCATCACAATCACACTTGTCACTTCCATCCCACCCCCTTAATCCCCTTCCCCTTCACTTATTTCTTTTATCTTCCCCATCATGTCCTTAAGGAAGTGCATATGAGAGCGAGCATTGAATGTGGAGAAGGCGGTGGGGGACCGAACGCTTCCTAGGAAAAATCTCATTCCTCATCATTACAATCAACCTAGTCACATCCCCACAATCAAGCTATTATTTTATTACTTTAATGTATTCCTTGATTTGGGGAAAACTACTACTATCCCATTTCTATCCCCATCTTGACCACTCAAGGTCATTCCAAAGATGTCAATCACCCCCATCAAGTCTCCCCTCTCTCATTTTCGGCGCCCCCTTTCCCCCCTTGGAAAAGGGTGGGTTGTCAACTAATGTCCTTTCTCACTATTTCTTTATCCCTCCTTTCTTACTCTCTCTAGTTCCTCACTTTAGGGAACTCCATCCCCCTTTATCTTTCTCCGTCCGCAACCCTCCCATCAGGGTAGGGGTCCGTCATTTTCATTTACCCTTGAGGTGCATCCCTTTTTCCACGGAAGGTTTCGTTCTCATTCCGGTGGCTTCCCACTACGTTACAAGCCCCCTTGACGAGTATTGCCCTGGCCCACACGGCCGCACTCGTCCGTGTAATGCTATGGTTCCGTCTTTCACAGGGATATTATACCCACTTAGTTATTCTTTCACAACAATTACAATATCTAGCCTCGGTTTCGTCATTTCCCCACTCATACCTTATGGAAATCACATCCATTAATTCTTTTGTCCCTTCCACGTGAATAACCCCATCCATAATTTATGGAAGTCATATCTCATCATTCCCCCTCCTTTTTCTCTTTATAAAGCCCACGTGGGGGATAAGAAGTGTTCGTGGGGTTGGAGGAAATGTCATTCGAACATTCCTTTCCTCTCTCCCTCCCCCTTGACTTTTTTATCATTTCCAAGAGAAGGACACATTATTTTATTGATTTTTGCCTAGTCCCATGAATTTTCGTGCTCTATTTCCACCCCTTTCTCAAATCCCTCGATTTAGGGAACCTTGTTCCCTTAATTGGTTGACCCGTCAATTCATCCAAGGGCAAAGATTATTCTTTGTTTCTCTCATCTACGGCCCTCATCAATCCGGGATATACCCAAACGTGAGGGGAATGCTTAGGTGGCCAACCATGTTACCAAAATCAGGGCCACCTAATCCGTTCAAACATGGGAATCGATTTTACTCACCCGTATTCTTTTATCCTTTTGAAAACTTCATCCCTTAGGATTGTGCCATGAGACGCGCCTTCTCTTTCCACGGGGATCTCGTTCCCTTACCGGGGATTTCATTCCGTGATTCGAGTATTTTCCCTTAACTTTATCTCCTCCAATCTTAGGTATATATAATTAACCATATATCTCCCATTTTACCGTCCACAGAGCATCCGTGATACTTAGCGATTTCTGTGCATATTATTTCCAAGTCATCCCCAATCAAGTACTCATTTAATCATATATTCAGCTGTGCTCTCACAAGGTCATTACCCATTTAGGGTCTCCCGCGTCCGTAAGGTTTCCGCCAATCATTGGTCCGTTCGTCCCTTCGTACTTAGCATGAGGCTCCGTTGTACCATCGGTCCGTCTCATCACTATTTTGGGATCATATGGCTATAGTTCCATTAACAAGTTCTACGAGTATTCTCCCGACATTCGTGTCGATTTCACACCTTTTTAGGTTCCATCTCCGAGGGCAATACGACCCTCGTTTCTGTTCCAAATCTCCTTCACATTCCCTTTCCATTCCGCGTCCCAGCTCGACCCATCACATGCATATGCGTCCTATATGCAATTTTGAGCTCAAAAACCAATTTAAATCCACCCTTATCACTCCAAAATTCACCTGAGCTCTGATACCACTTGAAATGATCGCAAGTTCGACGAATTTTTAAAAACTTTATTCCATTGCTCAACACTCACAAGAGTCAATTACAATACAGTCACAACTCGACTTCCGAAATAAAATTCTCCTAACCATGTCCTATATGTTGCGCACCACACACAGATGCGTCCAGACCTGCACAAGAATCGCACTTATCAAGACAGGATAACTCGCGCAACCATACAGGAAGAATTCCTCAAATTTGGACCTTCGTCCATTAAATACCTTCCTATCACCCTTTCCATCCAAACCGTCCTGCATTCGGCCTTTCACACTCAGCCCTTACCTTGCGGTTGTACTAGCCCATTTGGGCTGTCCCCGCCTTCTCCAAGAAGGTGGGGACCAAGGTTCACATTTCCTTTAGGGCTCCCTACAAGGGCAGCCCAAGGTTTCTCGAAGCGTCCGCTTCGTTCACGCTCGCTTTGACCGAGCGCCACCACCATCACCACATAAGTCCGCTCCCCGCTCGGCACACATTGTCTGACTATTGTGGGGTTCTTCCAACCGCTACCACTATCCCTTCCACATCCAACGAGGCAAGGGTCGAGGTTCCCTAACCGCTCTAGTGTGCCCTTCAAGGCAGCCCAACATCACCTGAAGCACCCGCTTCTTTTGTTCTGGTTTCAACCGAGTATTTGCCTACTCCGGCCTTATTCCTCCCAATCATCCCTGAATATAAGCTCCGTGCTTCTCTTGGCACGAGAGATCAGCCTTCTCGGCTCTCTCAAGACCCCATTTGGGTCCCTCATTCCAGCCCCATGGCCGCTTCCTTTTCCGAGACCTTCTTTACACGATTCCGCTCCTTGAGCTGATATTCGGGTACATCCATTGGGAAGGCTTTCTCGTGCCTTTTTCCCTTCATATCCTTCCCCGTTTCCAGCCCCGAGGCTGAGTTCCAACCCCTCCAGGGTCGCGCACACTAAGCTTACCGGCCCCACGGCCGCTTCGCTTTATGAGACCTTCGTCTCGCGATTCCGCTCTCTAAGCGCATAACCGGGTCCATTCTTGGGAAAGGCCTTTCTGTTCCCTCTTTCCCCATTGGGACCTCATCCGTTTCCAGCCCTATGGACGAGTTTAGTCCCGAGGCTTTGCCTCACGGATTCCGCTCTACGAGCGCAAGATCGGGTCCGACTCCCTTCCACCCCCGAGCTTATTTTCCCGTGCCTTACTCGCACGAAGGGCAGCCCTTCCTAGGCCCCCTAGGGAATCCGTTTCCAGTCCCGCGTTCCAGCCCATTTCGGCCAAGTACATCCCGAGATGCCCGTCTCGCAGATTTCCGCTCTACGAGCGTTATAGTGGGTCCAACCTTAAGGGAGGCCTTCCCATGCCTTTTCCCTCCTTGGTTTCCCCCATTTTTCCAGTCTTAAAGGCCACTCATTTCCCATGGTTCAAGCCTCGTAATTCCAGCCCCATGGCCGATTGCATTCCGAGACACATGTCTCGTACATTCCGCTCTACGAGCGCTTATCCGGGTCCATCCTCGGAGGAGGCTCTCCCGTGCCTTCCCCTCCTCGGATCCTCCCACCAATTCCAGCCCGAAGGCCGCATATTTCCGAAGTCCCAGCCTCGCGTTTCCAGCCCCTTGGCCGCGTACATTCCGAGACATACCTCTTGCGGATTCCGCTCTACGAGTGCTTAACCGGGTCTATCCTCGGAGGAGGCTTCCCCGTGCCTTCCCCTCCTCGGATCCTCCCACCAATTCCAGCCCGAAGGCCGCATATTTTTGAGGTCCCAGCCTTGCGTTTCCAGCCCCTTGGTCGCGTACATTCCGAGACATACGTCTTGCGGATTCCGCTCTACGAGTGCTTAACCGAGTCCATCCTCGGAGGAAGCTTTCCCGTGCCTTCCCCTCCTCGGATCCTCCCTCCATTTCCAGCCTGAAGGCCGATTATATTCCGAGACCCATGTCTCGCACATTCTGCTCTACGAGCGCTTATCCGCGTCCATCCTCAGAGGAGGCTTTCTCGTGCCTTCCCCTCCTCGGATCCTCCCTCCATTTCCAGCCCGAAGGCCGATTTTATTCCGAGACCCATGTATCGCACATTCCTCTCTACGAGCGCTTATTCGGGTCCATCCTCGGAGCAGGCTTTCTCGGGCCTTCCCCTCCTCGGATCCTCCCGCCATTTCTAGCCCGAAGGGCGATTTTCCACCCCACTCCCGAGGTCCGGCCAGCCCCATACCCCTCATTATTCCGTTCCAATCTCACTCAAAACGCAACTAAAGAAAAAGGTAAGGGCGCGAGGGGCACCTTTGCTTGCCTCGGCGTAAGACCGGGCCGACCCAAGCCTTTTCGCGTGGCTTCTGCCCTCGAGGGTTGCCGAAGCACGACCCTCAACGTTGGACTACCTCGGCCTTGAGTTTTCCTCGCGCGGAATCCCACCAAGCGGACCCCCTTTAGGCTCCTTCTGGGCATTCTGTGGGCGATGCCCGTCGCCCCTAGGGTCGGCAGCTGTCGACCCCAGCTCAATCCGCGACTCCCTTTAGGCGACCAACTTCGCTCATGATTATCTTGAGATCTAGGCCTTATCTTAAAATTATAATCCCTACTACACGCTTCGTAACGACCTCCTTAAGACCCTTGAGGCGTTTAATTTCAAATCCGAGTCGAGCCATTTTTCGGCCGAAACGACCCTTAAGGATGCCCTCCGGGCATTCCAGGCGTGCCTCGTGGTCAGTGGCCATCGCCCACTGATCGACCCCGCATCGCCCTCCCTGAGGCATCCCTGATCGACTTTCTCTCTCTTCACGGTTTGAGGTTTGGGCGTGCCAAGTGTCACAGGTGCAAGACGTGGGTCGGAGCCCATCGTCTTCGGAAGCTTGAGCGTGGCTGCTTGGGCGGCGTGCATGGGTCGGAGCGCATGGACAACAGCGAGCGTTGGTGCATTCGTTGACACTTGAAGGATCAAGTTGGTTCGAGTCGGTGCTCGAACGATGATGCTGGCATATTTTTCATATTTTTCATACTCGAATGTAATAATCCATATTTTTCTAGTTATGAATGTAAATGAAGTTGTACTTAAGGTATGGATGTATAATGAAAAAGGGAAATTCATGAGATAGTAAGATTGAGTCCGGAACAGTGAATGGACGGTTTGAATGCGTAAGAATGGAATGATGCGAACGATACTCAAGAATGATGTCCAATGCCTAAGGACCCTTCCATGAGCAACATGGACAGCCTCCTAAGTGAGGGATTAATGTTTGAAAGTATACATGCGAACGACGGGTTGACGTTTTCGTTGTCGTGACGATAAGCATGGAGTTGTTGCGGTTAAAACGTACATAACGTTATGGTTGAGAACCGAATCGATTATGGCAAGAATTCAATGATTGTTCAGCCCCAAATGTAGATGAAAAGTGAATAATATGAAGCGGAGAAATGGTGGTTCATGTGCGCGAAAGGGCTGCCCAAATACTCGACGATGCCGCTCGCGGACAACCCACTTTTGTGCGGATTAATGGCTGAAATTTGGCCGCAAATCTTATAAGTTTAGAAGCACGACTAAGCTGGTTAAATAAGACAAAATAGTGATTAAGGAGTTGGATTAATTATGGTTAATAAAGCTGATTTATTAGCGCTAATTAAACGTGGTTAATTGGTGCTAATCGAACCCAAGGCTTCTTCCACAAGCCATGGATGGTGGGTCCCATGGTGGGGCCCACTTTTCATCATTAAAGGACACTGATAAGAAGCTTGGAAGAGGTGGAAAAAGGAGGGGGACAGATCTGAAAAACGTCCTTAGCTAAAGGAGGAAGAAGAAGAAAAAAAACGGAGAAAAAGAAGAAAAAGAAGAGAAAGAAGGAGGGGGCTGGCTCGGTGGTGAAGAAAGGAGCAAAACGGAAGGGCTACCGTCGAGGAAGAGAGTGAGAAGACCACTTCGTGGACAGGCTCTTCGGAGAAGGAAAGAATTGGAGCGGTTTTGTTCCGAAGACGAAACAAGGTACGATGCTCGATTCCCTTCGTTTTTTTTCTTCTCGCATAACGGCCGTAAAATTTGTTTTCCTTGAGTTTTGCCTGCTGTAAATGTGTTGTTTGGTGAGGGAAAGGGGCTGGCCAGGTCCTTGGAATGGTAGGAGATGGCACCCCGGATCCTCGGTTGTGCGAGGATGAGCGGATTCATACCTCGTGTGGGCTGGCCGATGATTTGCGGTTGAGTGTTGTGTCGGATGGCAATCGTGTGGGGGGTGGCCATACGGGAACTCATCCTTATGCATGTGTTTGGGATTGTGTTAACTTATGGAAGTATGCTCATGGTGATTATGGGCTGGTCGGAAAATGAAAGTCTCGGTTTGTACGTGTATGTTAGGCTAAAAAAAATGGTTTGTTTTGCGAGTGTTTGTGCGGGTTCGTGGCTGCCCATTCAGAGTGTATACCTTGGCGTATGAATGAGGCCCGGGAATAAGGCAAATGGGGATGGACGGGCTGGTCCATTAGCATTGAGAAAAGGAAAGGTTGTAACTCCGAATGAGATGGTTGTGGTCAAGTACGAACACTCGTGAATTTAAACATACGAATATTGAAAAATGTTATTAATTGAGCATGAGCTGTAAAGGGGACTTGTTATGTTCATTCATAGCTGGTCCGGAGTTGATACTCCTCGATGAGAGGAGGGTTTATTAAGTGCGGAAGGCACGGGTAAATGAAAGTGATCGAATGACCCACATATCGTGGGCGGAATGGAAGTTTACATCGGTACATTGACATGCCCATGGGGCTACCTTATGAGGCGAATATGAGAAGGGTTTGGTAAGGAGAAATCTACCCTCAGAATGGGGTATTGGACAGCCTTGTTGCTGGAGGCGAAAAGCTAAGGCACGGAGGGAAGTACCGTGGTTTAACGCACCCGGATGGATTGATCCGTGGTAGCGGAATGTTGCGTGGCTGAAAGTATATGAATATGAGACTCAATTTTGAGATAAATCAAAGGATGTCAAGGGCTATTGGTTAAGTGAACTTGAGCTGCTGTACTTAGTCATTTGACTAACGTCGTTGCATGTTTTTGACAGGTCATAGAAGTGATCTATGTATACTTATTTCCATGTTCGATAAAAAGCTTCGGTTGTGTAAATATTTACATTCATTTGTAACCGAATAATGTAATACCTTCCAACTATTAATGAAATGATCGATGAGTTTTATTTAGGAGTCCGTAGGTCCTTTCAGGGATCCTAAGGGGGGCGTCCTTCCGAAGAGGTGGGATCCCAAAGGGGGCCCCCTTCCGAAGAGGGGGGATCCCAAGGGGGGCTTCCTTCCTAAGAGGGTGATTCAAAGGGTGCATAGGGGCAGTTGTGTTGGGCACTCCCCGAAGTATTGTATCTCTTCATGTAATGTTGTGTTGTACGGTGAATAGCCACGAACCCCTATAAGAAGGCTTGCAAAGGGGCGAGGCAATGTAATTGAGTGTTGTACCTCTTTGTTCTAATAAAGGATTCGGATTACTTGAAAGGGAACGTGTGATATTCGAAAGGCTTCTGCTGGGTTGTGAGTTGTGAGTGGCTGGTCGTGCTAGTTTTGGGAGTGCGACGCCGCATAGGGTGGTTTACTTGATAGAGAGAAATTACCCTTGTGACAGTTGGTATCAGAGCGTGGTTTCGTGTGAGCGATAGCTTTGCCGATCACTGAACGATTTGGCCGATTGGAAAGGTTGATTGGCGAGTCTTCAACTGGGGATTCCACCCCAATCTTTGAGAGGATGGACGAGTTGGTGACCGGTATGGGACGGTTGGATGAGTTGATGGCCGGTATGGGACGGCTTGAATCAACGTTCAACTCGTTGAGTATGGTGGTGGACAGGTTGTGTAGCCAACACGAAGACTTGGAGGATGAGGTAGCAATCCTCAAGCGAGCGGTGGCTTCTTCTACTGTTGGTGGAGAGGCACGCTCACGGGTCAGGATCCCGAACCTCAATCTTTTAACAGGTGTCGCGATGCGAAGGTGTTGCAGAACTTCTTGTGGGACGTGGAGCAATGCTTCATAGCGACAAGGGTGCCCGAGAACGAGAAGGTGTCGATAGCGGCAATGTATCTTATGGGGGATGCAAAGCTGTGATGGCTGACGAGGGTGTCGAATGACTTGAGGGCAGGTCGTCCACCGATCGACACTTGGGCAACTCTCAAGAAGGAATTGAAGGACCAATTCCAACCTTGCAATTCAAGTTGGATTGCGAGGGAGGCTCTGAAGAGCCTCATTCAAACCAGCACCGTGAGGGAATACGTGAAGAATTTCACGTCGTTGATGCTGGAGATTACGAACATGTCCGAGGAGGACAGACTCTCCAATTTCCTTGACGGACTTCAACCGTGGGCACAGTTGGAACTGGGGCGGCGAGACGTACAGGACCTGGCCTCAGCGATTGCGGCTGCGGATGCTCTGGTTGATCTTCGGATAGGAGGGGGCAGCGAGAAAAGGGGAAGGTACGTGACTAGCGAGAATGGGTCACGCGACGATGAGCACAACGACGCGGGGCGACGGCAACGACCAAGGGCACGGGGCAGCTGGCGCGGGGCGACGGCAACGACCAAGGGAATCATACGAGGGGCAGAACGTGGGATGAGCGAAGGACGGATCCTAAGGCTCGTGCGGGCTGTTTCCTTTGTGGCGGTCCTCATAGGGCAAGAGAGTGTCCAAAGAGAGAGGGGCCGAACGTTGGTGCTGCGATCGAGAAAGGTACCTCTAACCTCGTTGGTGCGATGCAAGTGAAGAATGATACGACGGCCGAAAGAGAGTTGACCGTGAAGTCGGGTGATGGTTACGTGAACCGTGATGAAGGATGCCCACAGAAGGACAAGGACGTAGAGGCGTGCCTTGGAAGAGTGTCGACGAGGGTGTCGACTTTTCTGGTGGGGGAGGTTTGTCACAGGTGCAACACAAGGGTTAGAGGCCATCGTCTTCGGAAGCTTGAGCGTGGCTGCTTGGGCGGCGTCCATGGGTCGGAGTGCATGGACAACAGCGAGCGTTGGTGCGTTCGTTGACACTTGAAGGATCAAGTTGGTTCGAGTCGGTGCTCGGACGATGATGCTGGAACGAGGCGCAACGTGGCCAGAATACTCAAGCGCGGAAGCTTGAGGCGATGCTCATGGGCGGTCTCATAAGCATAGGTTTGTGAAAAGGCACGAACGTAGACGGTATTGGTCGCAAAGGTACGAGAGATCGAAAGAGTGCTTGGACACATCCTTTGGTGAAGGGGCGTCCATGAAAGGACGTGTCCCTTGAGAGGGGAACGTCCACCCCTTGAAGAGGGGCGACTGTTAGGAAGATGGGGCTGTAACGACCCAAAATTTTACGACTTCGAATTAATGTATATGTAATGAGTTTGGAAGCGAATAAGAATGACTTATATAGATTTGAGTGTAACCGAAGTATGTGTAAGTGTATGAATGGTTAGACACGAGACGGGTCAATAACGGATGCCTCGGACGCTCAAAAATAAAGGTGTGCGAATCAAAGTGGGGTTCTCATCAGAGGTTAGAGAATGAAAAATGAAGACTTGAAGTGAGTGTTAGAATTCGGAGATTTGTTCTAGGTTGGGCGCTAGAAGGGTTGGAGTAGGTCGGGTAAGGGTTGACAGCCGCCGACCCCGGTGGTGATGGCTATCGACCCCAAGAAGCACCCAGGGGGCGACGGGAGGACGACCCCGGACGTGCCCAAAAAAAGGTTGGATCGACCCCCATACCGCCCAGGGGACAATGGGTGGGCATTCCACGCCGCCCAAGGAGCGATGGGTGAACGACCCTCGCATCGCCTAAGGGGAGATGGATGAGCATGCCCGTATCGCCCATGGGGCGATGAGCAGCCGTCCCACAGGCATGCCCCAGGGGCGACCCGTGAGCGATAGATGGGCAACCCGTGAGCGATACGTGGGCGATAGCAAGGGGCGATGAATGGGCGACTCGAGGGCGATAGGTAGGCGATGAGTGCCGACCCCACATGCCCAAGTGGCTGCCCAATGCCTAGTTGGCGATGCACTTCTCCTTTCTGAGAGGCGCCTAGGTGGCCCTTAAATCACTCCCCATCATTGATCTTGATGACATGGCACAAAGTTTCCAAGAGTGAATTGTGACCATTGGATTAAGTTGACTAAGTCAAATCATTATAATAATATAATGATGGTTGGGGAAGGAATTTGTGATGATCGTATTTTGGAGTGTAGCTTAGGAAGGGAAGAGATATAAATCCCTTCCTCATTAATGAGAGTTGGTGTTTCCCTCATGAAAGGGGGTTGAGGTCCACTTCTTTCCCACACACAGATACGGACACACACACTTACACTTGGGGGGAGTTTGGGGGGAAAACACTTAGAGGAAAGGAAGAGAAGCATTCGGCCGGAGGAAACAAAGGGAGGAGGGAGGAGATTCGAAGCACCAAAGTGGATCCGCGAGCAAGGAGGGTTAGGCGCCGGGCAAACCTAAGGTTGAGGGCCGAAGGAAGACTACCCTCGCGAATGGAAGTGGTGCGGCGAAGGGTGGAACTCGCCGACTTGTGTTGGGGCGCAAACGGCCGGTAACCCCTTCATCCCTACTCCGCTTTTACGATTAGTTGGGTGCATGCTGTTTTGGTACGGTGGATGAGTTTGGATGGTGACTTGGTGTGATTAGAGGCGGTTTAGGAAATGGGCCGAACCCTTTAGAGGTAAGGATGGCCACCCGAACCCCTCTAGACTTGAGTGGGGTTGTGTGTGTTGTTGTTTGGCTACCATGGGGCTACGCGGGAGTGAGCCTTAAGGGAAAAAGTTGCGGCCCTTTTTAGGGCTAGAAATGAATGAGATTAAGGCACGGATTGGGGAGCGTTGAGTCCCATGGTGGCTGCGCTTCACCCCTCGCTCTAAGAGCAGAACTGTGGGGCTTTGGCCGCGGAAATTAACTTGGCCTTGGACTGGAATGCGTGACTGATTCGAGAATGTTGGGAGGCCTAAAGAGGCTGTCCTTGCATGCTTAAAAGAGGCAAGGAAATTATGCTCGATGGTGGATGGGAGGAGAGACCGATTAGACAAGTAATCGGTGGAACGAGCTTAAGATTAGTATACGGTTGCACTAGCCTAAGGAGCTATGCGTTTGGAATTTGGTTTCGAGGTTGTGAGGACTTCTTTCTACCTTAGTTAAGGTTTGTAAAATGATAGAAACGGATGGGAATTGTTGGGATAGTGTGGCTGCTGTGTGGGTTGCATATTGGTGCACATAATGCATCAAAGTGGTCGGTTAAGCATGGATGACCTTTTGTGATGTATGTCGTTTACATGGTCGATTGTAGGGGTTAAAAGTCAATACTTGTCGCGGGTGATCCCTTTTCGGTTCCATATAAAATGGATATCCTCCCTCGACGATAAGGCTTCGAATTTTTTAAACGTGTCGGAGTCGTCACTAACCTATTTTAAGTTCAGGTTAGAAAAACTATAGAGATTCATTTAAGGTTCGGGAATTAGGGATTACTAAATCGCATACGTAAAAAAAGGGAGGCATTAAAAATGCGTTTCTAAGCACCTGAATTTTTAATGTGATTTTCTCTGATTTTTTTTGTTCGGTGATTTTATTATTATTTTTTCTGATTTTCTCATGATTTTGTTATTTTATGATTTTCTCATGATTTTGTTCTTTTATGATTTTTTTTTTCGTTTTCATGATTTATATATATATATATATATTTTTTTAAGAGGAATGGTCAGGCATTGCGTTTGTTAATAAATGCTTTACCAAAAATGGCATCGCATTTGTTAAAAAATGCATAACCAAGAGTAGGAGAAAAGGGGTATCACGTTTGTATGAACGTTTAACCAAAAAGAAATGAAAACGGTGTTGCGTTTGTACGAATGCTCAACCAGGATGATCGAAAATGGTGTCGCGTTTGTACGAACGCTTCACCGAATTGAATATGACTTTGCGTTTGTTAGTAAACGCTCCGTCGAGTGGTATTGCATTTGTTAGTAAATGCTTAACCAAAACTGGAAAATTGAAAGTGGTGTCACGTCTGTTAGTAGACGCTTAACCGAAAAGAATTGAGAAATGGCATCACGCTTGTTAGTAAGCGTTTAACCGAATGAAAATGACATCATGTTTGTTAGCAAACATTCAGTCGAGCTGGAAGTGGCGTTGTCCTTGTTAGTAAGGGCTTAGCCGAACTGGAGGTGGTATCATGTTTGTCAGTAAACACTTAACCGACTGGAAGGTATTACGCTTGTTAGTAAGCGCTAAACAGGGTTGAATGTGACGTAGCGTTTGTTAGTAAACGCTCAGTCAGATGGCATCGCGTTTGTTAGTAAACGCTTAGCCGAACTGGAAGTGGTATAACGTTTGTTAGTAAACGTTTTACCGGATGGTACGACGTCGCGTTTGTTAGTAAACGCTCAGTCAAATGGTATTGCATTTGTTTGTAAATGCTTAACCATAGTAGAAAAATGGTGTGGCATTTGTTAGTAAACGCTTTAACCAAATTGTTGTTGACATCGCGTTTGTTAGTAAATACTTAGTCGAGTGGCATCGCGTTTGTTAATAAACGTTTACCAAGTTGAATTGAAAAGTGGATAACTTGACTTGGACGTACTGTCACACCACAAGAGTGCTTAGCAGTAGAGAAGAGGATCGTACCTTAGCATAAAGGCTTGAGTTTTGAAATCATGAAGTATCCTTGAGATTGTTTGCGTCTCCCATGTGTACTTCTTGCTAAAATGTTAACTGCAGATGATATGAATGTCGGGTGTTCTATGTGCATGCACAAAAAATTCGTTTTTCTAAAAAATAGAAACACTTTTGCGATAGAGAATGAAGAAAGGTCTTTCTTACATCTCTTAAGGCTCACTCAAAACATGTTTCTATGCTATCAGAGTGGGAAGTGCGATTCCTTTGAAATGAATGCTCAGAAGCTAGTCGAAAGAGACTTTGATTTTGATTGTAATGTAGGCTTGGTGTAAGACCATGTTTATAGAAGGCTTAATCTTTAAGGAAGAAAGCAAGTCAAAGAATCTCATCGAAGAAGACTCAAAATGCAAGGACGTTACCTTTAAGCATGGTTCTCCCAATGTGGCCTTGTTCATCAACACAATACTCTGGGGTATGATGACATATGAGAGTGGGAGTTTGTGGAGAAATGGTATAGAAAAAAAATTTCTTTATCTTTTCCCACGAGAAACGAGGCTTTTGAATTTGAAGCAGTTTGTCCAGATTGGCAAATCGGGATCAGGGTTCTATAACTTTTGTCCCTTTTCCTTTCTCACACTTTGTTTTTGCGACCGTCTTGTGTCTGCATTTGCTTTTTCTTCGAATGATATTAAATGGCTTTCTTTTCTTTTCCGTTTTTCTTGTTTGCCCCTGTCTTATTTTCAATTTTCATTTTTTTTTAGATATTCAACGGACTTGATTCTCTGAAATTGTTCATGGATGTAGTGGAATGGTTGGAAGATGCTAGAGTATTGTGTCGACTTGCGAGATCCATTAGGGATGTACTTCACACTCAAACTTGAGGAAGTGACGCATCTACATCTGAGTCCTATTCAGAAATCTAGACAATATGAACTCCTTTTACCTCGATGTGAGGCGATTATTTGACTTGAAGGGGAATTATGTTTCGAAAAATCTCCACTTTGGCTAGGAATGGCTAGCAATGGTAATGTGTTTAAGGATAAGAAAGAATAATCGATGTCATTCTAGCTAGAGCATTTTCTGTCAAAGGGATTTTCTTCCCACTCGAGCGCTATCTTTCATGATTTCCTCGCAAGTGTTTTCACTCAACTCTCGAAAAAGGATACGTGTTTGGGGATATGCTTGCCTTTCTATCTCTTGCACACAAGTGTTCCGCTTGGGAAAGTGTTTCAAATTTATGAATAAAATCGTTTAGTAAGAATGCATGACACATGTTTTATGACACAATAATTTTACCTATGATGTTCGCCTCAGCTTGATGCCCTGTAGGGAAAGAGAGGATGCGCGATCAAGTTCAATGTGAGAAATTTTAAGCTTGGAACGATATTTCTTTTTACCGGTTACTTGACGACGCGTGTTCGTTGCCCCAGTAAAAGCCTATGCAAAAGAAATGAAGCATTGATTAGTTTTTTGATTTTGTGATAACTGAGCTGGAACGATACTTCCTTCACCGGTTGCCCAACATCGATCGATCGTTGCCCCAGTTGAAGCGTCGTTTATTTAGTATGGCTTGTGAGCCTCGTAAATTTTCATTGCTCCTAAAAAGATTTATTCTAAAAGCAAATATCATTGAAATGAATTGCTCAAATAAGGAAATAAAATGGGTACAATATTTCTTCTCAAGTGTAATAGCGTCGAAGTGAATCCGCGTTAATTGACTGGGGTAGAACAGCCCCATCCATCTTCATTAAGATCAGGGCCCCTCCTGAAAAAGCTTGCTTGACGACATACGGGCCATCGTAATTGGGGGCGAATTTCCCACGAAGGTCTTTGACATTCGAAAGGATCCGTTTTAAAACCAAATCACCGGGCTTGTATGTCACTTGTCTAACCTTTTTGTTGAAAGCTCGGGAAAGACGTTCTTGATAACATTGCATATGATGTGCAGCAGCGAGCCGTTTGAGGTCCAGGTGAGCTAGACGATGTTGCACATAATCGTCTTTGGCCATCTTTGCTTCTTGGAATACCCTAAGGGACGGGATCTGAACCTCAATTGGTAGAACTGCTTGTGCTCCATCGACAAGTTCGAAAGGAGTTGCCCCAGTTGAGGTACGTGTTGTTGTTCTGTAAGCAAGTAATGCATATGGGAGCTTTTCGTGACAATCGTAGTATGTGACTGCCATCTTCCGGACTATATTCTTTATATTCTTGTTTGCAGCTTCCACGGCACCGTTCATCTGTGGACGATATGTTGAAGAGTTGAGATGTTTGATTCGAAATTCTTCACACAGTGAATCAATAATCTTGTTGTTGAAGTTTGTGCCATTATCGGTCACGAGCAGTTCAGGCACTCCATATCGAGCAATTATATTAACGTGGACGAATCGGGCCACATTCTTTGCTGTAACTTCTTTGAGTGATTGAGCTTCTATCCATTTGGTGAAATAGTCGATGGAAACTAGGATGAATCGATGACCATTCGAAGCTTTTGGATTGATTGGGCTGATGACGTCCATCCCCCACATTGAAAATGGCCATGGTTCAAATAACGGGTACAACCTACTGGGAGGCACATGAACTTTGTCAATGTAAATCTGGCATTTATGGCACCGACGCACGTACGAAATGCAGTTTGCTTCGATGGTCAGCCAGTAATATCCTTGCCGCATAATTTTCTATGCTAAGGCGTATCCGTTCATATCTGGACCGGATACACGCTCATGGATTTCGGTAATGATTTCTTGTGCCTCATTCGTGTCAACGCATCTCATGAGGGTTCCAGCGAAGGACTTTTTGTATAACACCCCTCCGTCTAGAAAGTAGATGTGAGCGATCCGTCGTATGAATTTTTGCTCCTTCCTACTACATCCTTGAGGAAAGTTGCCAATTTGTAAGTAAACTTTGATATCGAAGTACCAAGGTTTGTTATCCGGTTCATCAGTGATGGCTGCGCAACTCGGGTTATGAGAGACGTCGATTTGGTGGGCCTCGATATTCATCTGTCCAACGAGCGGGATCATCGAGACCAATGCTGCCAGTGCGTCCGTGAAGCGATTTTTTGTTCGAGGCAAATAGTTGAACTTAATGTCACGGAAGCGTTTGATGATATCTTGAAGGAATTCATGATATGGGAGGAGCTTTGCATCATGGGTACGCTATTGTCCATTTGTTTGGGCGATAATAAGTGTCGAATCTCCGAAAACGTTGATGTCTTGTATTCGCAAATCAGAGCATGCTGAAGACCGAGAATGCACGCCTCGTATTCTGCAATGTTGTTAGTACATGGAAAAACAACCTTCGATGCGATTGGATAATACTAACCGGTGGGGGATATCACAACGGCTCCTACACCCGACCCATTGAGGTTGACTGCTCCATCGAAGTACATAGTCCATCGTTGATCATCGTCTGTGACTAGGATATTCTCATCTGGCAACTCAACGTCCAAAGGAGACACGTTCGGTCCTGGGTAGCCAGCAATATAGTCTGTAATACTTCGACCCTTGACAGACTTAGTGGCAACATATCGAATATTGAATTCAGCAAGTTGTAGTTGCCATTTGGAGATACGTCCCATTAGCGTAGGCCGACTAAAAAGGTATTTCAAAGGATCATTTTCCGATACCAGAAGAATCTCGTAATGAAGGGTGTATTGTCTCAAGCGATGTAGTACCCAAACCAATGCACAACATGTTCATTCCAAAATCGTGTAACGGGCCTCACTAAGTGTGAACTTCTTGCTTAGGTAATAAATAGCATGTTCTTTGGCACCTTGTGGCTGTTGTGCCAAGAGGGCTCCTAAAGACTCGTCTTGAACAGTAAGGTAGAGTGTCAAGGGATGCCCCGGTGTTGGCGGGAGTAATACCGGAGGGTTCGACAGGTATTGCTTGATTTGTTCGAAGGCGGCTTGGCACTCGGTATCCCACTCAATTGAGGTATCTTTCTTGAGAAGCTTGAATATTGGTTTACAGGTTTCTGATAGATTTGAGATAAAGCGAGCTATATAATTGAGTCGACCCATAAAACCTCTGACCTCTTTAGCCGTCTTTGGTATTGGTAGATTCTGAATGGCTTCGACTTTGGCAGGATCAACTTCGACACCACGGTTGCTAACGACAAAACCAAGTAGCTTCCCGGATGTTGCTCCAAATACGCATTTCGCAGGATTCAATCGTAGCTTGAATTTTCTTAATCGCTGGAATAATTTTTGTAGGATGTTGACGTGATCTTCCCCTGCGCGCGACATAACAATCATGTCATCCACGTATACCTCAACTTCTTTGTGCATCATATCGTGGAATAGTGCTACCATGGCCCGTTGATAGGTTACCCCAGCATTCTTTAATCCAAACGGCATTACTCGATAGCAGAACGTTCCCCAAGGGGTGGTGAAGGTGGTCTTTTCCTTATCTTCCTCCGCCATCCGAATTTGATTGTAACCGGAGAAGCCATCCATGAAAGAGAAGCGATTGAATCCTACGGTGTTGTCTACCAGCACGTCGATATGTGGTAAAGGAAAATCGTCTTTAGGGCTAGCTTTGTTCAGGTCACGGTAATCGACGCAAATGCGAATTTTTCCATTTTTCTTCATAACTGGTACAATATTTGCAACCCATTGAGGATAACGAGCGACCTCGATGAAGTTCACCTTTAATAATTTGTCTACTTCTTCCTTGATAGCGAGCACAAGTTCAGGCTTGTATCGATGTTGCTTTTGCTTCTAAGGGGGCACCGATGGATCTGTAGGAATGTAGTGTTGTACAATGTCTATGTCGAGCCCGGGCATATCCGCATAGCTCCATGCAAACACATCTGAATACTCTCGTAATAGGGAAATGAGTTGATCAGCTTCATCTTGAGGAAGATCCGAGCCAATGAACAATTCCTTTGACTCTTCGAGAGTTCCGACGTTAATGACCATTGGTTCACGGATTGTCACTTCTTTAGGCCCTTCATGACGTTTGAGTTCTTGTTCAAAGCCATAGTAATCATCAAGCAACTTCTGGTCATGGATCGAGTCATCATGTTGTTCTTCATATGGATCTTCATCTCCGCCCGAAGCGCCATCCCCGCAAATAGCAATGTTTCTTTCGTGAGTCCATGAAGATGTGTCAAAAAGTCGAAGTGAAGGGCGTTAGGTGTCGGGGAGCATGAATAGTTGTGAACCATTCTGGGTGTGAATGCTCATTTTCGTCATCCGTCTAACGTTGTTTCCCTCCACAATTCAACTCGAAAATTCCTAATATACCGTGTTTATTACAGTTTTTTTACTTCCTTGCTAGTCCACGGTAGAAATATAGCAAGGTGACTCGATCTAAATGAGGACGCGTTCGCATGTCTTAAAGCTGGTCATAACGAACCCTACACAAATTGAAATATTAAAAGTAAATGAGTAGAAAAGACTCGGAACGATTCACCCTTCGACGATGGAGGAGGATGGCGCTTCATTAACAGTGCAAATTGAAAGGTCTTCCAATGATGGGACAAGGTCAACCAGATCCTTCGGGGCCAAGATGAAAGTCTCTCGAAGCGGTGGGCAAATTAGAGATCCATTTCTATCTCGATAGGGCTTCTGCCGACCGGGATATCTAAAGCCTATACCGGTAGTCCCAATTTGGCTCTTGATATGAAATGCGAGAGGTTCCGAACTTCCTTGTCCGTGAGTGCCCAGGCCCTTCCCAGTTTGATAGCCATAGTACACTAGCATCCGAGCTGCATTGAGTACAGGGAGCGGGATCTCATGCTTATGTGGATTATCTCGATCGATTGTGCAATACTCGGCTCTTCTGCTGGTTCCGGTACATACGGAAGATCGATCTCGTTGCAAATAGGGACATCGCATTCCCCTTGGACTGTGATGAGCTTGTCTCCTATGACGAACTTAACCCTCTGGTGCACAGTCGAAGGAACAATACCCGCCGCATGGATCCAAGGTCGGCCTAACAGCATGTTGAACGAGCCTGCAGCATCGAGTACGTGAAATGTTGTCTCGAATGTGGCTGGTCCTATACTGATGGCTAGGATAATTTCCTCCAACACTCTACGTTTCGCTCCGTCGAAGGCTCGAACAATAAGGTTACTGGTTCGGTATTCCGACTCTTCAATGTGAAGTTGCTTCAAAACAGTGACAGGGACAATGTTCACCCCAGATCCACCGTCAATCAATACTCGCGGAATCATCATATCCCGACACTTGACTGTGATAAAAAGTGCCATATTGTGAACCTTCCCGGGTTCTGGCAAGTCTTCATCGGAGAAGATAATGGAGTCCCGAGAGAGAAGGCTTGACATGAATACATCAAGACAGTTAACTTCGATTTGCGCGGGCACGTGGACTTCTGTGAGAAACTTTTGTAACACATCGCGGTGCTTATCTGAGGAGTTGATGAGATCGAAAAGAGAGATCTGTGCTTGTTGCTTTCTTAATTGTTCAACAATGTCATACTCACTTGTTCTGATGTATTTCACAACTTTCTTAGCTTCTTCGAGTGGCACTTCGCTTATCTTCGGAGCCTCGGTACTCTTCAACATCTCAGTTGCAGGAATAACTCGACCAGAACGAGTGATTATGTTTGTTTCCTTCTCATTTTCTCCTGATGGACTGGTGACTGAGTTCGTCGAAGCATTATCCTGTGGTTTATAGATGAACGATCGAACCTTGACAGATGGTCGGTAAAGGAAGGTGGATGTTACAAGTGGCGTGTAAATAGCAGGCTTTCCATTCCGATCTCCTGGTTGCATTGAGTGCAGAACACATACGACTTCTTCGTGAATTGGACAGTCTGGTACTATAGCGGGAAAGAGAGGTGGCAGCTCTGCCTCGAAATTGTCAACTACTATCATATTCACATGCTCGGGCAATGGATTCTGCTGAATATTCGGATGGTTGGCTGGGGTGTCGAAGGCTATTATTTTGTCATCAAGCAGTGACTGTATTTTAAACCTAAGCGCAAAACAATTTCTTGTATCGTGGCCCACACCTCCTGAGTGATACAGACAAACTGCATTCGGATTGTAACCGCGGGCTAATGGGTTGACTCGTGTTGGAGGAATCGGGGTGATGTAACCCATCTCATGCAGCCGTTGAAACATGATATCCAATGGATCGGGAAGGGGAGTCAGATCTTCGACTTTTCTACGTGGTTTTTCATTCCGGTTGGTATTTTGCTCCGGCTTAGAGACTTGACCTTTCTCTTGCGAAGCAACACTCCTCCTATCTGGATGAGCAGTCAATGGCTGGTACGTTCTGGGATTCGCTGGAGCATGACTGTTGATATTTCGCTCAATACTCGCAGAAGTTTCGCTCTTTCCTTTTCCGCGAAGTGTTGATTTGACAGTCGAGTTAGCAACAATCCGACCATCCCTCATAGCATCTTCTAGCTGCTCCGCATTTAACACCACTTGACTAAATGAAGAGCCACGTTGTGTGAATAGAAACTGGTAGAAATCCCTTGGGAGGAGACGAAGAAATTCATCCACGAGTTCTCTTTCTTTAAGAAGAGGTTGGATCTGCAATGCCTTCTCATGTATTCGTCGAACAAAATCCTTTATGGACTCGTTGCAGTACTTCTCTAGCTTACACAAATCGGATATAGTGGGTGGCATCTCAACGTTGAAGCTGTAGTGGTTCAGAAAATCTTGCGCTAGCTCCCTAAATGATGCGTATATTGAGGTGTCCAAAGATAGATACCAGTGTAGTGCCGAGCTAGCGAGACTTTCCTGAAACAGAGCTACTTGTAATAGTTCATCTTTGGTGTAAATGGACATCTTGTGGAGAAAGTGTTTCAAATGCATTTTCGGACAGCCGATCCCCTTGAACTTCTCAAAGTCTGGTAGCTTGAACTTATGAGGTACTGAAATCTGTGGGACTTTGATGTCATAGTCTTCAAGGGAGTATATATTATGCCCTTGGACTGTGTTTAGTCTTTCTTCGAGGCGGGCGAGGCGTTTCTGCTCAGTTTCTTGTAATGATGCGATCCTGGCTTCGTCTCTGGCCTCAATGTCAACTTCTCCATCAGATCAAGGGAATAACTCTTCAAGAACCCCTGCATTTTGTTGTGTCGGCATTTCAGGGATAGTCTCGGTAATATGGACCTCTGGCGAGGTTGTAGGTGGAGGAAGAACTCCAGGATATTGGAACGGTTGTGCTGTCTTGGCATGGTGATGGGGTGTCAATCCCGAAGTGGCGCCTTTTGACTAATGCAAACAAGGGATCGTTGGTGGGGTCATGGTTGATGACAATGGTGTTGTGGGCATTGGAGGAACAAAGGATGGAGTCGAAGGTGTTGTTATTGAAGAACCCGCCTGTTGACTGTGGATCATGTTACTCAACATGTTTTGTAATCGGGCCATATTCTCACAAAGTTGATCCACTCGTGTCTCCAAACGAGTATTTGCAGTGTGCTCGCGATCCCTATTTTCTGTCAGGGGGACCTGTGAGCTACTTAGAGAGACCCTCGATCCCAACCGATGGTCGTCAATCGGGCTGAAGGGAGCTGATCCGGCGGCTGACGCATATCTAGCTAAAGAGGAAGTGAAACTGGCAGACGTCTCTGGGTTGGGCATCGTCATGTCAGACGTGGAGACTCCTGAGTTGGCCATGTGCACCGTCCGGTTTCGAAGCTCGAACGGGCACGTCCTTGGGAGATTAATTTTGGTACCTTTGTTTAAAAACTGTATTAGTAAAAATAAATAAATGAGGATGCTGCAAACAACGTGCTATGCGACACACAAATGAGCAACCATGCTTGACATGCTTTTCGGCCCAAGGGATTTCCTGTGAATTTTAAATGAAACTGTCTGAATGGTCGTTTACGCTCTGGATGTGTGAAGGGGCTGCAAGTATTCAATTGAAGAAGCTAACTAATTTCGACCGCCTCTAAAAACGAAGGAACACTCAAGTTAGTGCCAACAATCTAACTCGACATTGGTGAGTATGGACTAAAAGGAATTATATTTTGGGACTCGAGTTGTATGATTTTTGTCAGACCAAGGAATTCTAGATTGTCAGTATCGCTTTCATTGGACTCAAGTTTATATATGGAATTCAGTTCTTACAGATTCCTCAGGTGACTTCGCGGAGAAATTCAACTGGCAAAACTTCACCTTGGAGATTTCAAGCGGGGGACGGTTATATGCCAGTGAAAGCACGACAACAACCGGTCAAATTTGTGTTGTAAGATCAGAGGTAAGGATAGTGAGTTTTCTGTGGTCTAAATCTCCTTGAAATGTGCCCAAATATTACAGGGAGAAGGCAAACTCATGATTTAATAGTCAGGTTCATCGTTGGCTCCTGACATGGTTCTGACCACGAAAGTCAGCCCAGTTCGCGTGGTGAGCACCTTATGAAGAAATGTTAAGGGACTGTAATGTCAAGTAACCCTCTAGGAACCTCAGAGTTGACCCCACAAGTCACGACCACCAAACCTTGTATTTCATGGGATGATCTGGATCATTAAATCATTTGGTCACTGTTTAGTGTTTCTGGTGCCAGTGTTTCTCGAAACTTTTAACTTGACCGAGAATATGATGCGAGAGAAAGATCCAACTCAAGCAACCCCTGTCCCTTTCCTCGCGTCGCCTTAACTCGGTTGTATTCAACAAGATCGGCGCCTTCGTATTGTTGGGGTCCCAGAACAGCTCATTGAGGGAGGTACAAATAGACGCAAGGCAGTGTACCGGATTTGTTGGTAATCGGGTTGTTAATAACTTTCTTCGCATATGACAAGCTGAATCAATGTCGCATCCTCCTGTCATATTAATTACAAATTTGAATTGTTCGATACACGACTTTTTGATGGAAAACACAAACACAGTCAGACTATTATGGTAGTATTGCCACCACGTTGATGTTGGCTTAATATTTGGACTTCTATTCCTTGAAAGATGTTTAGACAAAGGATCGATCGAAAGCCGCGCTCTTTAATTCTTCACTTGACCGTGTCATTAGGGTTTGCTGATGACTGAAAAGAAACCTAACGGAAACGGGAAGAAACTTCCTACATGCACCCTTCTTTCATATTATTTCCTTGGTTGGTGGGCAAAGTGAAGAGTCCAAATTCTTCATTGTCGGTGATATTAGGTAGAGGTTCCTCCACGAAGTCCATGCATGGCACAGCGGAACCCTACTTGACTTTGAAAGAGAGAAGGAATCTTCGATGTTCTCGGCTCCTCGAGCAGTTCCTAGAGTTCTCGCCTCGTGAATATGGAATGCTGCGTAGAGAGAGTTTTATCACTTAATAGAAATACAAGAGATGAACTGGATCACATCTCCACGCTTAAAATGTGGCAAGTAAGGTCAAGTTTCATCCGTGCATTTAATTGGAAGTAGAGCGGTCATTCCAACATCTCGTCGCGAGATTCTTCACACTATCTTGCGTGTGTCCTGTGTACACTTGCCATGAATAGTCAAAATTCCTGGTGACGGAGGGGGTTTGATATAATTGTATCACGCCAAGGAAATCAAACACAACATCAGTTAAGCGGAAGTAAGTCGTAGGTCATAGAGGCAAAGAGACCAGGCCAGAGTTGATTACACCAAAAATGCACCCGAGAAACGTGAGTTCGAACATTCATGCCGTGACTATGAAATGTCTATATCGCAACTTTATCTCTTTGTATCACAACTTTAGCGGTTCGTCGTCTCTTTACAACAGTACACACGTAAAAAACAAAAGGCTGGGAGAAGCCTTAATCAGGTAGGTTTGAAAGATTGATCCCTGTTCGATAAGTGCATATTGCTTGCGGCCGATTGCTTTCACAGTACATGTTCTCCTGCATCTACCTTGTTTACCTGTCGTTCCCATGCACGTGGATGTATAGTGTTTAGTCGTGATTTTTTTTCTTTCTCTAAGCTGCCCAGGTGGGTTTCCCTTGGTTACGTGCCCACAGAAGAAAGAAAATGGTGGGTGTCCTTTTTTGACAAACGGGGGAGAAAAGAAAGAGGCAATATAAGGAGTTAGTTTTATGGAACATGTCATACGATCGGTTGAAAAGAAGCTTTCTTCGCTTCTGTTCTCTGAACAAGTGAAATGTCCACTTATTCTTACTTCTCCATCTCTGGTTTCTGAAGGAGATAAAGGGGTGACCCCTCGAGAAAGCATTGAATTCACCATGCCTTTTGTTAGGTGGAGCCTCGCCCCGAGAAGAAGAAGACATTAACAAACGGAGGAACCAAAACTTTTACATCAATACCTTCGGATGATGAACAGATAAGAATCTGTGAGTGTTTGTGTATGTGTGATTATGTTGAAAAAGAGAGAAAAATGAATATGAATGTCACACCACCAATAGATTATTTTTTTCGAAAGTATGCACAAATGCATAGTTTGCTGGCAGATTGGAGAGGGAAAAAGAGATCATCCCCATGACACACAAATTGTTTTTGTTTTCCCTTTTGTAGTCAAAATGATTGAGATGGGAGGGGGGGTGGCACATATGATTAATAGTGATTAGTTTACATGATCTTCCTATTCGTTTGATCGAATACATTATTTACTAGCTTTAGACAATCAATGGTAGGTCGTCCTTAGGCTGAGCGTGAGGTGGATGGGAGGCTCCTTTCTAATGCTAGGCGTTGGTGCTTGAAGGTTGCAATCATGAGATCGTATTCGTCGAGGTCGATGATTGGACAAGTAAACTTGATGATCCGCGGCAGCTCCCACACTTTGACGATGTGTTTAATAGCACTCCCAAATCGAGCTTTATGAATTTGTAAGTCGTCCGCGTAGAAAGGCTTGTGAAGATGCTGATGTGGTGGGACTTTCGGGAATCCTACAAATTGGTGCGCGACTCGGATGGGTACATAATTAGAACTCCCATGAAGACCGAGAATCGGTATATAGACACTTCCCTTAGCTGCGAGCATGATCGGACCTGTCTTAAAATGTCGAGACATAAAGAGAAAATGGTTACTCGTAAGACTTTCGAAGAAAGACTTCCAGTGTGTGAATCCTTTGGGGGGAAGGGATATGCTGCGAGAAAAGTGTCGCAATAAATCTTGATCATGAAGATATTTATAGGCACTAATCCCTAAGTGAGAAGAAAACCATGCCAGGAGAAGAGGCAAGCAAAACGTTATGTTGTGATTACGAACTCCTCCTCTAGCTTGGATATTGATCTTTGTGAGGCCGCTGAGTGTTTCGCCGAGGATAGTGGGAATGAAGGGTTTGCCTGATAATAATGCTCTTGTGATATGGACAGCCCGTGCATGAATTGAATGCTTGGTAAATGGAAAAATAACCATCCCGACGACGGCAAGAATGAAAGTTCGGGCAGACAATTGACCTTCTTCATTTTCAGCCACGTAAACACTCCTTTCACAGAGAAGAAGCTCTTCAATATTCACATGGCTATGAGAGGTAATTAGTGACGTTGCTGCAGTCGGTGTAACATTGAGAACAATTGAAAGATCATTCTTTAATGAAGGAGTACGCTCTAGAGGCAGCAAACCAGGGATGTGGGGAAGTCGCACAAGCTGGATATACTCCTCTAATGTTGGTGATAACTCAAAGTCTCCGAACTTGAACGAAAAAGTGTTCGAATCCCATTTTCCTAGTAGGTTACGTAGGAATCCTAAATCCAGTTCGATATCAATGAGATCAACAAGGCTTCCTAGCTTTGTCCGAACAAAATCTTTCTCAGACGGGTACAAATGTTTGAACCAATTTTTTAGCGCCTGGCCGGATGAGAAATCATGTGTCAAGTTTATTATAGGCATCCTGAATTTAAAGAAATATATTCGAAAGACATGTCAAGAATGTGCTAAAGATGTAAACGGAATAATGGATGCAAGCGCACAATGCATATTAAAAAAATTTAGCAAGAGAAAAGAACAACTCCTTTCACCGAACCGAGCTAAATTAAACAAGACAGAGAAAAAAAAGGGGTTAGAGTAAGATAAACAATAATAAAAACATGAGTTATGAAACCATGCAAAGGGGGGACCCATCAAATGATTCTATCTATCGTCAGGATGTGGCTTGGACCCGTTCATTAACTGTAAACGGAGAAATCCGAATCTGGGTCCATTTTAAATGAAAGGACTCGGATATTCGTCCGGCGGTAAACTGGTGGGTACCCACCTAAAGGTAGAGGCAAACGGCCAATACCCGTCGGCATATGGTATACCCGAACTAATCCTATGGCGCCCTGGATGAAGGCTCATATAACAGAAGAAAACCAAACATCAAGTAATATTGAAAACGAAAGAGCATCAAACAAATTTAAGCGCAAAACACATAAAAAAAGCCCTTCTTTAAAAAAAAAAAACGAGTTTTCGACCCTAATTCTCTAAAAAAAACCAAGTGTCCCCAGCGGAGTTGCCAAATATGTCGCGGGTGATCCCGTTTCCGGTTCCATATAAAATGGATATCCTCCCTCGACGATAAGGCTTCGAATTTTTTAAACGTGTCGGAGTCGTCACTAACCTCAAGGGAAAACGGGGTGGAAGATGAGAGGGATTTGTACCATTTCCCAGCTCCCTCATTGTACCTTTGTGCGGGATAGTTAGAAAACTATCCGGATGTTCCCCTCCTAGTCGTCTGCTCTTCCAAGCGTTTCCTTCTTCTCCTCTCCGTCTCCGAGTTTGGATGTCTTTCGAGTGTTTTTTTATGTGTAGCTATTTATAGGAAGCATGTAGTGAATTTATTATTATTATTTTGTTAGATTTTTTAATGATTTTGTTTGATTTTATTTGATTTTGCAAAGATTTTTGTGAATTTTTCTGATTTTTCGATGATTTTATTGTGATTTTCTCTGATTTTTTTTTTTATTTTCGGTGATTTTATTATTATTTTTTCTGATTTTCTCATGATTTTGTTATTTTATGATTTTCTCATGATTTTGTTCTTTTATGATTTTTTTTATCGTTTTCATGATTTTTTTTCTAATCTTATTGAAAAAATTGGGTTATGACAATACTTTATAGTTTCTTACAGGTTAAAGAAGGGGGTTTAGGCTACGCATCATGGTTGTACAAGACCTTAGTTAGGTTTCGCAATTTTTGGGCTTGTAACTCATATACATGTAACGAATCCTTTAAAAAAATCAATGGTATGAGACGTTTTCGTATAAATAAAAATGTTTCGATCCTTTCAAGTGGTATCTGAGCGTAGGTTCGTTTTGGAGTGATAAGGGTGGCATTTGAGTTGGTTTTTGCATTGAAAACGCAAACTAGAACATGCGCAGTGGATGCTTAGATTGGTTTGAAGTTGATTTGGTTATGTTAGTCTTGCCGAAAAAGTGAATGTGAATGGCATTTGTTTTGCCAAAATGTGTGTGCATCAAGTGCATGAATGAGATTTTGATTGGGAAGGAATTGAAGATTTGGGAATGATACATCACGAAGAGGTCATGGGAATAAGTGTTTTGGGCACTAAGGGCATGATGCCGCTAACAATAGCCTAAAGAGGGGCTGGTTTGAACTTGAAATATGTGTATTTGAGGCTGCAAAATATGCGCTTATATGGGAATGAGTAGGGTGCGGAAGGTGTAAAATTGAAATGAAAGTATTGCCGTAAGAGCTATGAATTAAGGACATATGACTAAGTGCTTTTTGATTTTTGGTTTTAATAGGGAAATGGCGGAAGAAGGGATACCGATTGCAGTGTGTGACCCAACGGAAATTGAGCACAATCTTCCGAGGAAGAGGAAGGCGTACCTCACGGGCCAATACCGCAAGATGGACCCTCCAAGGTTTAAGGGCGATGAAGGACCCGAGTTGGCCGAGGACTTCATCAATGACATAGAAAAGATCTATGATTCTTTGGTATGCACGCCTGAAGAGAAGTTGTGCTTAACGGAGTACTCCCTTCAAAGAGGAACGGAAGCTTGGTGGAAGGCGAGTAGAGGAGGTGCTAAGGTTAGCCAAGGTGGGGATGTGTGGACGGCTTTCAAAGCCGCATTCTTGGACAAGTATCTACCGTTCTCCTACCGAATGGACAAAGCCTTAGAGTTTGCCCAATTGAGTCAAGGAACGACGATATTGGACGAATATGAGGCGAAGTACACTGTCTTGTCTCACTATGGACCAACCATGGATGACTTGAGCCGAGCAAGGAAGTTCGAGTTGGGGTTGGATCCCCATATTAGGATGCAAGTATCTACGCATCTTTTGACTTCCTATGAAGAAGTGTATAAGAGAGCTCAAAATGCCGAGATGACCTGGAAAGCGGTGAGGGAAAAGGAAGAGGCCGAAAGTGCCAAGAGAAGGGTGGAGAGCGGAATGCCTCCCCCTAAGAGGTTTAGGCCGAGCGGGTCATTCTCGGGCCAAAGAGGACATATGGCGCGGCCTCCGCGTACTCCTATGCCTATGAGAAGTTATAACCGAGGGGGAAGCCAAGGTTCAAGGATGAGCGGACCTCCTACTTGTCCTCAGTGCAAGAAGGTGGGGCTCCCTTCCTAAGAGATGGGATCCCAAGGGGGGCCAGTAATATTCCATATTTTTCTACTTGTAAATGTAAATGGAGTTGTACTTAAGGTGTGAATGTATAATGAAAAAGGGAAATTCATGAGATAATAAGATTGAGTCCGGAACGGTGAATGAACGGTTTGAATGCGTAAGAATGGAATGATGCGAACGATACTCACGAATGATGTCCAATGCCTAAGGACCCTTCCATGAGCAACATGGACAGCTTCCTGAGTGAGGGATTAATGTTCGAAAGTATATGGGCGAACGATGGGTTGACATTTTCGTTGTCGTGACGATAAGCATGGAGTTGTTGCGGTTAAGACGTACATAACATTATGGTTGAGTGCCGAATCTATTATGGCAAGAAATTCAATGATTGTTCAGCCCCAAATGTAGATGAAAAGTGAATAATATGAAGCGGAGAAAGGGCGGTTCATGTGCGCGAAAGGGCTGCCCAAATACTCGACAATGCCGCTCGCGAACAGCCCACTTTCGTGCGGATTAATGGCTGAAATTTGGCCGCAAATCTTATAAGTTTAGAAGAACGACTAAGCTGGTTATATAAGACAAAATAGTGATTAAGGAGTTGGATAAATTAAATTAATAAAGCTGAATTATTAGCGCTAATTAAACGTGGTTAATTAGTGCTAATCAAACCCAAGGCTCCACAAGCCATGGATGGTGGGGCCCACCTTTCATCATTAAAGGACACTAATAAGAAGCTTGGAAGAGGTGGAAAAAGGAGGGGGACAGATCTGAAAAACGTCCTTAGCTAAAGGAGGAAGAAGAAGAAGAAGAAAAAGGAGAAAAAGAAGAAAAAGAAGAGAAAGAAGGAGGGGGCTGGCTTGGTGGTGAAGGAAGGAGCAAAACGGAAGGGCTACCATCGAGGAAGAGAGTGGGAAGACCACTTCGTGGAGAGGCTCTTCGGAGAAGGAAAGAATTGGAGCGGTTTTGCTCCGAAGACGAAACAAGGTACGGTGCTTGATTCCCTTTGTTTTTCTTCTCGCGGAACGGCCATAAAATTTGTTTGCCTTGAGTTTTGCTTGCTGTAAATGTGTTGTTTGTTGAGGGGAAGGGGCTGGTCAGGTCCTTGGAATGGTAAGAGATGGCACCCCGGACCCTCGGTTCTGCGACCGATGAGAAGCAAATCGGCCGTGGGGCCGGAAAGTGAAGTGTGCGCAACCCTTGAGGGGTTGGAACTCAGCCATGAGGGCTGGAAACGGGCGAGGATCCAAAGGGGAAAAGGTGCGGAAAGCCTTCCCCAAGGATGGACCCGAACGTACGCTCAAGGAGCGGAATGGTGAGGCGAAGACCTCGGAATGCAAGGCGGCCGTAAGGTGGAGTGGAAAGCTAAGCGTGCGCAACCCTGGAGGGGTTGGAACGCAGCCATGGGGCTGGTAAGAGGTGAGGATCTAAAGGGGCAAAGGCGCGGAAAGGGCTTCCCCAAGGATGAACCCGATTATGCACTTAAAGAGCGGAACCGTGAGACGTAGGTCTCGGAAGGCAAAGCGGCCGTGGGGCCTGAAAACTAAGTGTGCGAAACCCGTGAGGGGTTGGGACTTGGCCATGGGGCTAGGAATGGATAGGAATCCGAGAAGGGGAAAGGCGCGGAAAGGCCTCCCTTAAGGATGGACCGGATAAACGCTTTAAGAGCGAAACCATGAGGAGTAGTCTCGGAGAATCGAATCGGCCGTGGGGCTGGAAAGAGGGACCCGGATGGGGTCCTATAAGAGCCGAGAAGGCTGATTTCTCGTGCCAAGAGAAGCACGCTCGGGGGACGTTGGGAGGAATAAGGCCGGAGTAAGCAAACACTCGGTCAAGACGAATACGAATGAAGCGGATGCTTCGAGCGAAGTTCGGGGCTGCCTTGAAGGGCACGCTAGAGGGGTTAGGAAACCTCGACCCTTGCCTCGTTGGAGGCGGAAGGGAGAGCCATAAGGGCTGGAAAGGACCCCGCAAGAGTCTGCTAAAGTGTGCCGAGCGGGGAGCGGACGTATGTGGTGATAAGTGGTGAAACTCGGTCGAAGCGAGTGCGAGCGAAGCGGACGCTTCAAGTAACCTCGGGCTACCCTTGCAGGGAGCCCTGGAGGAGTTATGAACCTCAGTCCTTACCTTGTTGGTGAAGGCGAGGACAGCCCGAATGGGCTAGTACAACCCCGTATAAGGGCTGAGTATGAAACGCCGAATGCGGGACGGTTCGGATGGAAGGTGTGATAGGAAAGAGTATGATGGACAAAGGTCCACATTTGAGGAATTCTTCCTGTATGGCTGGGCGGTTTAGCATGTATTGATGAATGCAAGTCCCTTGCAGGACCGGTGAATGACACGAGTGAGCATCACGTAGATGCCTGGTTGTTTGAGAGTTTCCTTCGAAATCGAAGTGTAACCGATTTGTACCGACTCTCATGTGAATTAAGCAATGAAATCAAATTTTTGAAAATTCGTCGAACTTGCGATCCTTTCAAGTGGTATCAGAGCTCGGGTGAAAATTTGGAGTGATAAGGATGGATTTAAAAGGATTTTCGAGCTCGAATTTGCATATAGATTGCATGCGTATGTGATGGATTGTGCCGGACTGGTGCTCGAATGCTTGGGTTGCGTCTTGTAAGGAAAAAGGTGAATGCGACTGTCGCGGTTTTCACTGGATTGTGTGTGGATGTGTGAAATGATTGAGGTTCGAGCTGGGGCTCGGAATGGAAAATGATGGTGAAAGAGATGTGGAACGGAAACGAGGGGCGTATTGCCCTCGGAAAGGGAATCCATGAAAGGGAATGGGTTGAGATGGGCGATGTACTCGAGAATGAGGTCTAAGTAGACCGAAATGGCGACTTAATGAATTGAGTATTTGGGGTGTGATGAGTAGGCTATGAGGCCGAATTCCATGCCCATGACAGGCCACACTCGTGATTAAGATGCGTCAAATGTCGCAAGAGAGTGACCGGGCTGCGGCGCGTATCGCCGGAAAAGGAACGTGAGCTTCCGCGAAAAAAGGAGAGCCGTGAAGGCGAAGGAGGAAGTAAGACCGAACCATGAGGTTCCGGTAGAAACGAGCGAGAATAATACACGATGAGGGGACCGATGATGGGCTGCCCCGTACCAAACGGTTATGAGACCTAAAAAGGGTCAGGATAAGCGTGAGAACAAGCCTAACTAAGGCAGAGACGAACGGCGGTGATGGGTATGCCCAACCGATTGTGAATGCCGTTATAACGTGTGAAAGGGACGTCTATGTGTGACGGTCCCATTTCAGGGTGCTATAAGAATTGAATCGTGTGATCCCTAACTTAACAATGACGGGTTACGGATCGGGAAAGGAGACTGAGTAAGGTCGGATTGGGTGGTGGCGATGGGCACACCGAATGACGTGCGAATGCCATATGTGTCCGTGTTACGCTAGTAGTGGACCAACCCGTTAGATTCGGATGTGGGTCGAAATGCGTATACCCCAAGTTAAAACGAAAAGCTTAGAGACCGTGGAAGGGTCAAGTAAGAATGAAAGGTGGTGTTATGGACAGTGTACACCTTGAGATAACCGACGGTGAGTACACGAAAGAAAAGAACGAAACGTTGATGCAAATTACGGTTCGTGAGTGGGCTGTGCAAATTTGCAAGAATGAGGAACCAAACCACTATGTGGTAGTTGGGGAAGGTTTCTTGGAGAGCAAAGGCAAAGGGAAATAAGATGAGTTATATGATGTCCACGAGGTTGGACCCAAATGAACGCTTAAGGGAGCAAACTCGCGAGGGCTAGAGCCCCGGAACTAGACGTAGCCATGAGGGCTGATTGTGCAAGCTTGGAATGAGAATGTTTGATGGTATGACAAGCCATTCATCGTGCCGGATAAGCACGGGTATAAGCTCGAGGGCGGTTAGATGATGAGCTAAACTAAAGTAACCCATGTAGAGACGAATAGTGAGACAAGGGGCAAGCCATTGAGGGCTGCCACTTAAGAGTTCTTGTGAAGGGTCGGACCAAGGCGTGTCGACCCCGGAATGAGCGGTTGAGAACGAACTAGACCGATACCGGTAGGGATAAACAAGACGAGGAACCGGAGTCTTGTTGGCAAGTGGCGTTGCATGCTACGAATGGAGGGTGGAGGGCTGAATCCTCACCCTCTGAAAGAATTGTTAGGATAGCGTTCCTAGGGAAGTATCTCCCATTCTCATACCATACGGACAAAGCATTAGAGTTTCCTCAACTCCAGCAAGGGGAAATGACTATGGATGAATATGAAGCAAGGTTTGCGATATTGTCTCGATACGGACCCCCCATGGACAATGAGTGTCGGGAAAGGAAGTTTGAGTTGGGACTAGATCCCCAAATTCGGATGCAAGTCTCCACACATTTATTGACGACGTATGAGGAAGTGTATCGTCAAGCGCGAAAATGGCCTAGAAGGCAGTGAAAGAGAAGGAGTTGCCAGAGAAACCTCGGGGAAGGACGGAGGGTGGGCTGCCCCTGCGCAAAAGGTTTAGGCCGGAGGGTTCTGTCTCGGCCCCGAGGGGTTTCTCAGTGCGGCCTCCTCACGCCCCTATGCCGACAAGGAGTTTCAGCCGAGGGGGAGGCCAAGGTGCTAGGTCGGGCGGACCTCCGACTTGTCCCTGTTGTGGCAAGCAACACTTCGGATTCTCTTGCGCGAACAATGAGCTATTGTGCTACCAATGTGGGAGACCGGGCCACATGAGGAGGAATTGCCCTAAGGGAGACAGTGCGTCGGGAAGCCGAATGTCCGGCTCAAACGCCTCCAGGGGAAGGGGAGGAATGAGACCAGGCCCGACAATGTCGGCCACGCGAGGATCAGTGAGTGGGCCGGTGGAACCCGCAAGGCTCAACGCGCTCACGGAGGAGGAAGCGAACGCTTCCCCTGGAGTGATCTCAGGTACGGTTCGGATTCGAGATACACTGGTGCATGCGTTGTTTGATACGGGTGCCACGCATTCGTTTGTGTCGCGAGCCTGTGTCGAGAAATATGGTTGGCCAATTGATAAAGTGGAGGGACAGATGAAAGTGTTGCTGCCCACAGGAGAAGAACTCGGTTTGGGTGATGTTTGTCGCGCATGTGAGTTGCGTGTGGCAGGGCTGAAATTTTCCCTCGATCTGTTTGTCCTCCAGATAAATGATTTCGAGCTGATCTTGGGCATGGATTGGTTGGCTTCGAGCCATGCCCAAGTAGATTGCGAGGCGAAGCGACTTTTGTTAAGGGATGGGGAGGGGAGGACGCATGAGTATGTGGGCCATGGAGGATGCGGCCGACTTTTGATGATTTCAGCAGCACGGGTGCACAAGTTTTTGAGAACGGAGCACGAAGTCTATCTTGCAATGGTGCTGAACAGAGAGGCAGATATCCCAGCTTTGGAGCGGATTGATGGCGCGGGACTTCGCGGATGTTTTCCCGGAGGAGTTACCAGGGTTGCCGCCGGAGAGGGACGTGGAATTCACTATCGATCTCATTCCCGGGACAACCCCTATTTCGCGCGCCCCTTACTTGATGAGCTTATCCGAACTCAAGGAGTTGAATGCCCAATTGCAAGAACTCGTGGAGAGGAACTTCGTGCGTCCAAGTGTAAGCCCGTGGGGCGCCCCCGTGTTGTTTGTAAGGAAGAAAGATGGGAGCATGCGTCTCTGTATCGACTATAGAATGCTCAATCAACGAACGATTAAGAACCGATATCCCCTCCCCCGTATTGATGACTTATTTGATCAGTTACAAGGTTCCTCAATATACTCAAAAATAGACCTTCTGTGAGGGTATTATCAGATTGGCGTGAGGGAAGAGGACATTCCCAAGACCGCTTTTTGAACACGGTATGGCCATTATGAGTTTAGGGTAATGCCTTTTGGACTGACAAATGCACCGGCTGTGTTTATAGGGTTAATGAACCAGGTCTTTCGACCGTACCTAGATTGCTTCGTAGTGGTGTTCATCGACGACATTCTTGTATACTCTAGGAGTCGGGAGGAACATAGAGAGCATCTGGCGATTGTGCTACAGACGTTGAGGGAGAATACATTGTATGCGAAGCTCCGCAAGTGCGAGTTCTGGCTTGAGAAGGTGGCGTTTCTTGGTCATGTGATTTCGGCTGCGGGAGTTGAGGTAGATCCCTAGAAAATTGAAGCCGTTAAAGGATGGTCACGGCCGAAGAATGTCACGGAGGTACGCAGTTTCTCAGGGTTGGCCGGATACTGTAGAAGATTCGTGGAAGGATTTCCTAAAATCGTGGCCACCATGACTAAGCTTCTGAGAAAGGATGTACGATTTGAATGAATGGAATCTTGTGAGGCATTGAGGAGTTGAAGTCACGACTGACTAGCGCTCCAATTTTGATTCTGCCGGATGGACCGGTTGGCTTCGTGGTGTATTGTGATGCATCGGCGCAAGGCGTTGGAGGGGTACAAATGCAAAACGGCAAGGTGTTCGCATATGCCTCGAGACAACTGCGTAAGCATGAGGAGAACTATCCTACGCATGATTTGGAATTCGCTGTGGTGATATTTGTGTTTAAGCTACGGCAACACTACCTCTACGGGGAAAAATTTGAGGTGTATACGGACCATAAGAGTTTGAAGTACCTCTTCACTCAGCAAGAACTCAACATGAGGCAACGCCGCTGGATGGAGCTACTAAAGGATTACGATTGCACTATAATGTACCATCTAGGAAAGGCGAATGTGGTGGCGGATGCGTTAAGCCGGAAGCACATGACGCTCATGAGCTTATTAGTGGAAGAGACCCGAATGGTGGAACGGATTAGTAACTTGGACATTCGTTTGGAGGAATCCACGGGAATGCTATGCATGGCTAGGGGACAATTGGAACCAGAACTCCTCGGTACGATAAGGGAAGTCAAGGGCGGGACGAGTATCTGGGAATTGTGCGTGATGGCCTCAGGACGGAGGCCTATGCGAAGTTAAAACTCGCGGCGAACGGGCTGTTGAAGTTCCAAGGACGAACATGCGTCCCAGATGAAAGGGAAGTAAAGAGGAAACTTCTCGACGAGGCGCATAAGACCACCTATAGTATCCATCCGGGGATTACGAAAATGTATCGGAACTTGAGAAAGTTCTATTGGTGGCCAAAGATGAAAAATGAGATTGCGAGGTATGTCAACCGATGCCCTGTTTGCCAAATGGTGAAGATCGAGCACCAAAGGCCGGGAGGATTATTAGAACCGCTTCCGGTGCCCGAATGGAAATGGGAGGACATAGCCATGGACTTCGTGATGAGCATGCCCAAGGGTGGTTGTAATGTGGATACGGTATGGGTGATAATAGATCGGTTGACGAAGTCGGCTCATTTCATCCCGATCCAACTCAATTGGTCCTTGGATACGCTGGCCAAGATTTACATTCGGGAGGTGATAAGGTACCACGGTGTGCCACACACCATTACGTTGGATAGGGATCTGAGGTTTACGTCAAAGTTGTGGAGAAGCCTCCAGGAAGCCTTGGACACCAAGCTCCAGATGAGCACGGCTTTTCACCCCCAAACCGATGGGCAGACGGAGCGTACCATACAGACATTGGAGGATATGTTGAGGGCATGCGCACTTGAATGGAAGGGGAGTTGAGTGGACCACCTCCCGTTGGTAGAGTTCGCATATAATAATAGCTACCATTCGAGCATCGGAATGGCACCATTTGAGGCCCTTTACGGTAGAAGCTGCCGATCCCCCTTGTGTTGTTGGATGGAGCTGGGCGAAAAGGTGTTTGATGGGCCGGAACTTATAAAGGAAACTTCGGACGTGATCGCGATGGTGAGGGAGAAAATGAAGACGGCTCAAAGCAGACAAAAGAACTACGCGGACCGCCGAAGGAGACCTTTGGAATTCGAGGTAGGAGACCGAGTGTACTTGAAGCTCTCGCCCATGAAATCGATGTTCCGAATGGGAAAGGCGCACAAACTGAGCCCAAGGTACATCGGGCCATATGAGGTTACGGAACGCATTGGGAAGGTTGCGTACCGAGTAACTATACCTCCCGAGTTGTCGCATTGCCATGATGTTTTTCACATGTCCATGTTGAGGAAACATGAGCCGGATCCGGAGTCAAGGATCGAAGCGGCGGCTACGAGCATAAAAGAGAACATGAGCGTGACCATGGAGCCGGTTCGAGTGATCGGGCGCAAGGAGCGTGTTACACGAGGTAAGGGAGTCTCGTTGGTGCACGTGTTATGGAGGAAGAATGGGGTTGAAGAGCAAACGTGGAAACTTGAAGAAAGGATGAAAGACTTGTATCCCTCCTTGTTTGAGTAGATAAAAATTTCAAGGACAAAATTCCCAAAGGGGGGAAGATTGTAACGACCCTACTTTTCGTGAATAAATTGTGTAAGTATAATGGGCGTGAACGAGTGGAATATGGAGGAATAAGTGGGGTTGACACGGGTGCGGGAACGAGAGGGTACGCGGGGGAGGCAGCACGACCACGGGGCTCGGAATGCCCAAAATTGAGGGTCCTTAGATCGGCCCGAGATGTATGCGAGGTGACAAAGGATGAAAAATAAGGCCTTAAAGTGGGTGTCGGAAATTGGAGACGGGTCGTAGATTGGGTGATAGTATGGTTGATAAGGGTCGAGGGCGTGGGTGGCGGCAGCTGGCCCAGGGGGCGATGGCGGCCGACCCTGGCACGCCCCGACCTCAAACAGTGAAGAGAAAGAAACCTGATCAGGGGGCGACGTTGGTGGGCGATAGGAATGCGCTCCCAGAGGCCTGAGGGGCGTGCCAGGGGCAACAGCCGCTGCCCCTGGCACGCCCAGGCCTCGATCACGGGTGCCTTCAGTGGGCGATGGCGACCGACCCCGGGGCACGCCCGAGACGCCCGGAGGGCATCCTCGAGGGTCGCTTCGGCCGAAAATGGCCCGACCCGGAACCGAAATTAAATGCCTCGGGGGTCTTAAGGAGGTCGTTAGGAGGTGTTTAGTGCGTATTAGAATTTCGAGATAAGGTTGGCTGTGGAAGGGGCGTCACGGATTGAGCTGGGGCGACGGACGTTGCCCAGAGGACGCCCAAAGGGGGTCCCAAGGGGGGTCAGGGGGAGCCTAAAGGGGGTCCAGAGGGGGTCCAACAAGAGCATAGAGGGGACCCAAGGGATGTCCGGAGGTGGATCCGAGGGGGGGTCCAAGGGGGCCCGACGGGGGGCTATCTGGGAATCAATGGATGTGCCACCGGTAACGACCCGAAAATTTATGATCTTGAATAAATGTATATGTGACGAGTTTGGAGGTGGATAAGAATGACTTATATAGATTCGAGTGTAAATGATGTATATTTAGGTGTATGAATGTTTAGGCACGAGACGAGTCAATAACGGATGCCTTGGACACTCAAAAATGAAGGTATGCGAATCAAGGTGGGGTTGTCACGAGGGGCAAGAGAATGAAAAATGAGTCCCGAAGTGGATGTTAGAATTTCAAGATTTGTCCTAGGTTGGGCGCGAGGAGAGTCGGAGTAGGTGGACAAGGTTGACGTCCATCGATCCCCAAACATGCCCAGGGAGCGACGGGGAGACGACCCCGGGTATGCCCAAGGACAGGGGAGGATCGACCCCCATCCCGCCCAGGGGGCGATGGGTGGGCATCCGATGCCGCCCAAGGGGCGATGGGTGATCGACCCTCGCATCGCCCAAGGGGCGACGGATGAGCGTAACCGCATCGCCCAAGGGGCGAATGGTGAGCATGTCCGTATCGCCCACGGGGCGATGGACAGCCGTCCCACAGACATGCCCCGGGGGCGACCAGTGAGCGATGAGTGGGCGACCCGTGAGCGATAATTGGGCAACCCATGAGCGATAGCAAGGGGCGACGAATGGGCGACTCATGGGCGATAGGTGGGCGGTAGATGGACGATGGGTGGGCGATGAGTGCCGACCCCACACGCCCAATTGGCCGCCCAATGCTAGTGGCGATACCCTTCTCCTTCGTGAGGGGCACCTAGGTGGCCCTTAAATCAATTCCTATGGTTGATTTTGATAACTTGGCATAAGACTTTCCAAGGATGAATTGTGACCATTGGATTAAGTTGACTAAGTCAAATCATTATACTATTATTATGGGGAAGGGAATTATAATGATGGCGTTTTCGAGTGTAGTTCATTAAGGGAAGAGATATAAATCCCTCCCTCATTAATGAGAGGCGGTGATCCCTTATGAAAAGGGGGGGGAGGTCGTCTTCTTGGACACACACACACACACATACAGAAAACACTTTTGGGGAAAGGGAGGAGAAGCATTCGGCCGGTGGAAACAAAGGGTGGGCCGGGCAAGGATGGTTAGGCGCCGGGCAAGCCTAAGGTTGAGGGCCGAGGAGAGACGACCCCCGCGGACTGAGGTGGTGCGGCGAAGGGCGGAACTCACCCGTTTGTGCTTGGGAGCGAACGGCCGGTAACCCCTTCATCCCTACTCTGCTTTTACGATTAGTTGAGGTGCATGCTGTTGAGGTTTGGGACGAGTGTTTGGATGGAGTTTTGGTGTTGTTAAGGGCTGTGCAAGGGTGGGCCGAACACTTTAAAGGCAAGGAAGGCCACCCGAACCCCCTTAAACTTGAGTAAGGTTATGGTGTTGTTGTTGGGTTACCAAAGGGCTACGCTTGTGTGAGCCTTAAGGGGAATCGTTGGGGCTGGAAATGGATGTGATTAAGGCATAGAATAGGGGAGCGTCGAGTCCCGTGGTGGCCGTGCTTTACCTCTCGCTCTAAGAGCGGAACCGCGTGGCTTTAGCCACGGAAACTAAGGTTTTGGGTCTGGAATGTGCAAATGAATTGGATTTATTTGGAGGCCTAATAAGGCTGTCCTTGCATGCCAAATGAGGCATGGAAGTTGTGCTCGGGGGTGGATGGGAGGAGAGACCGAATTAGGGTGATTTTCGGTTGAAACGAGCAAAGAGTTGGGACAATTGCTTGAGCCCATTTTCGGGGCTGTAGGAAGTTGGTAATGGCATGACGATTTACGACCATCTTCCTACCTTATTGAAGGTTGGGGAATGTATGGAAACAGGCCGAATTGATTGGAATAGGGTGGAGGCCGAATGGGCTGTATTTGGCAGTCAAAGGACACTCCAATGGGGGCGGTGGTTCACGAATGTCATAGCCTGGGGCGTGTTCTTCTAGGACATGATCTAGGGGTTTAAAATTCTTCACTTTATAGTTCCTTGCAGGTTCAAAAGAACATTTGGGGCTGCGCATCACATCTATACAAGGCATTAGTTTAATGTTCATGTTTTTGAGCTTGTAGCTCACATACATATAACGAAACTTTTATGAATCAATGGCAATGTGATGCTTTTGTATAAATGTAAATGTTTCGATCCTTTCCCGTCCCGCCCCCACGGGGGACGCCCACGGGACGGGGGGGACACGGGGCCGTGAGGCAGGGTCCTGAAAGGATCCAGAGTTTAAAAATTTTTTATACATCAATTTTATTGTTCAACGATCATCAGAGTCATCTACAATTTCGATTACAATACATATGGGAATAAAATCCTCGTGGTCACTTCCCTACGTGTGGAGTGCACCATACATGTGCTCCATCCTGCATGAGACTCACACTTATCAAGACTTATACAAACACCAGCCATAGAGAAAGAATTCCTCAAAGTAGGTCCTTGTCCATCATAACCCTTTCCTCCAATTCGCCCCGCATCCGGCCCTTCGTGCTCGGCCCTTATGCGGGGTGCTCATCCATTCAGACTGTCCTCGCCTCCTCCAAGAAGGTAAGGACCGTTGTTCCCAATTCCTTTGGGGCTCCCTCAAGGGCAGCCCACGTTTACTCAAAGCGTCCGCTTCGCTCGCGCTTGCTTCGTCCGAGCGCTACCACTCACCACGACATGCGTCCGCTCCCGCTCGGCACACATTAGCCGACTCGTGTGGGATTCTTTCAGCCTTCATGGCTGTCGCTTCCGCCTCCCACGAGGCAAGGGACTAGGCTTCCTAAGCCCCTTTAGGGTACCCTTCATGGCAGCCCATACGTTACTCGAAGCACCAGCTTCGGACGTGTTCGTCTCGGCCGAGTATTGGCATACTTCGGTCTTATACCTCCCATCCGCCCCCGAGCATATGCTCCGTGCCTACCTTGGCACGAGTATTCACCCTTTCCGGCTCTCATAGGACCCCTTTCGGGTTCCTCCTAACAGCCTCACGGCTCATACACTTTCCCAAGACTCCGTCTCGCGGTTTCGCTCTTAATCGCCTATTCGGTTCAATCCATAAGTGAGGCCTTTCCGCGCCTTTCCCCTTTCTCGGATTTCTACTCATTTTCGGCCCCATGGCCTAGGGCCAACCCCTCAAGGGTCGCGCACACTTTGCTTACCGACCCCACGGCCGCTTTGCTTTCCGAGACCTTCATCCCGCGATTTCGCTCTCTAAATGCATATTCGGGTTCATCCTTGGGGAAGGCCAAACTGTGCCTTCTTCCCCTTCGGATCCTCACCCTTTACCAGCCCTACGGCCGGGTTCCAACCCATCCGGGATTGCGCAAACCTTGCTTCTGGCCTCCACGACCGCCTTACTTTCCGAGACCCTAGTCCCGCACTTCCGTTCTTTACTCATATAATTCGGTCCATCCTTAGGGAGGGCTTCCCATGCCGTTTCCCCTTCAAATCCTCCTTCCAATTTCCAGCCCCCAAGGCTGGATTTATTCCCGAGATCTTGCCTCGCGGTTTCTGCTTTACTAGCACTTTACCTGGTCCGACTTCCCGGACTCGGTTTTGCTCGGCCACCCGTCCACCCCCGAGCTTGTTTTCTCGTGCCTTTCTAGCACGAAGGGCAACCCTTCCTAGGCCCCCTAGGGACTCCGTTCAGCCCCCACTTTCCAGCCATTCGACCGAGTCCTTGCGAGACGCCCGTCTCGCGGACTTTCGCTCTACGAGCGTTATCATGGGTACAACCTTGAGGGGGCTTCACCTTGCCTCACCCTCCTTGGTTTCCTTAATTTTCCAGCCCCAAGGGCCGCCTATTTTCGAGGTCCACGCCTCGCGTTTTCCAGCCCCTTGGCCGCATACGTTCCGAGACACCCATCTCGCTCATTTTGCTCTACGAGCGCTTACTCGGGTCCATCCTCGGAGGAGGCTTTCCCGTGCTTCCCCTCCTCGGATCCTCCCTATTTTCCAGCCCGTAGGCCGCATTTTTTTTTCCAACCTTTCCAGCCCTTAGGCCGCACACACTTCCGAGACCTCGTCTCGCCCATTTCACTCCACGAGCGCGCATTCGGGTCCATCCTCGGAGGAGGCTTTCCCGTACCTTCCCCTCCTCGGATCCTACCTATTTTCCAGCCCCTAGGCCGATTCCAACCCCTCATGGGTCGCATATGCCGCTCCATGAGCGCTTACTAGGGTCCATCCTCGGAGGAGGCTTTCCAGTGCCTCCCCTCCTCGGATCCTCCCTCTTTTCCTTTCCAACGGGCGTTGGGGCGGCTTCCCTTTTTCCCCTAAGGTCTGGCCAGCCCCAACCCACCTTTTTCCGTCCCAAACACACACCCAAACCAGCCATACTCATCTGAACGCAAGTAAAAGGTCAAGGCGAGGAGGGTTACCATTCTTGGCTCGGTTTAAGGCCGAGTCGCCCTTAGCCCCTTTTCCTCACGGCTTCCGCCCCCGAGGGTTGCCTTAGCACGGCCCTCGGTTGTGGACTAGCTTGGCACCTTCCTTCCTCACGCGGGGTCCACGATCCGGCCTCGCCTCTTCATTCCAAGCCCGGCCGTCCGCCCCCTTTCTTCCTCCTCCCCTTCGCCCTTTTCCCTTTCTCCCCTTTCTTTCTTTTCTCTCTCACTTTTTCTTGGGGTTTCGTGGGGAATGAATGGGGTGGGGAATGGGGTTCGGTTCCCCTCCACGGGGAGCTTTATCCCCTTACTCCCACGGGCCCCTAACCCCCGGCCGAATCCTTTCTCTCTTTCCTTTCCCCCATTTTCTCTTGGCCGAACCTCCCCCCTTTCCAAAGAGCTTGCATGTAAGTGTGGGGAAAGCCAAGAAAGTCTTTCAAGTCATAATGAGGGGTTTTTCCCCTTTTCCAAGTTTCAACGCAACTCTCCCTCTCCAAAGGGGTTTCCCCACCATCCAACATTAATGGGGGAGGGGTTTCTATCCTCTTCCATCCCTTAGCTAAATGCCAAATGCCATTATCGTCATTCCCTTCCCATATCATTATTTTATTAATAAAAATATTTCCCCAAACCATTATTATATTAATATAATTAGTTGACTTAGTCAACTTAATTGAGCGTGTGGGGTCGGCACTCATCGCCCACCCATCGCCCATCTATCGCTCATGGGTCGCCCATCTTTGGATATCCTCTGGACCCCCCTTGGGTCCACTTTGTGCACTCTTGGGTCCCATCTGGACCCACTCTGGACCCCCTCTGGGTCCCCTCTGAGCGTCCCCTTGGACGTCTCCTGGGCATCCCTTGGGCGATTGTCCGTCGCCCCTAGGGTCGGCAGCTCTCGACCCCAACTCAATCCGTGACGCTCCTTGGGCGACCACCTTCGCTCACCAATAACTTGAGATCTAGACCCTATCTCAAAATTCTAACACACACTAGACGCCTTCTAATGACCTCCTTAAGACACCCGAGGCGTCTAATTTCAATTCCGAGTCGGGCCATTTTTCGGCCGGAACGACCCTCAAGGATGCCCTCTGGGCATCCCAGGCGTGCCCCGGGGTCGGTGGCCATCGCCCACTGATCGACCCTGCATCGCCCTCCTTGAGGCATCCCTGACCGACTTTCACTCTCGCCATGGTTTGAGGTCTGGGCGTGCCAGGGTGAAAGCACCTACGAACTCCTAAATAAAACTCATCGATCATTTCATTAATAGTTGGAAGGTATTACATTATTCCGTTACAAATGAATGTAAATATTTACACAACGGAAGCTTTTTATCGAACATGGAAATAAGTATGCATAGATCACTTCTATGACCTGTCAAAAACATGCAATGACGTTAGTCAAATGACTAAGTACGGCAGCTCAAGTTCACTTAACCAATTGCCCTTGACATCCTTTGATTTATCTCAAAATTGAGACTTCATCTTAAAATTCCTACATACACCTTTGCGTTTCCAATTCATCAAGGATCGCAACTAAATTGCTTCCAACGACATCCGAGAACGTCACACTTTCAGCCTACGCACACCCCATATGAGTCTCATGTTCATATACTTTCAGCCACGCAACATCTCGCTACCATGGATCAATCCATCCGGGTGCGTTAAACCACGGTACTTCCTTCCGCGCCTTAGCTTTTCGCCAAATTTTTCCAGCAACAAGGCTGTCCAATACACCATTCCGAGGGTAGATTTCTCCTGACCAAACCCTTCTCATATTCGCTTCATAAGGCAGCCCCATGGGCATGTCAATGTACCATTGTAAACTTCCATTCCGCCCACGATACGTGGGTCATTCAATCACTTTCATTTACCCGTGCCTTCCGCACTTAATAAACCCTCCTCTCATCGAGGAGTATCAACTCTGGACCAGCTATGAATGAACATAACAAGTCCCCTTTACAGCTCATGCTCATTTAATAACATTGTTCAATATTCGTATGTTTAAATTCACGAGTGTTCGTACTTGTCCACAACCATCTCATTCGGAGTTCCAACCTTTCCTTTTCTCAATACCGATTTACCAGCCCGTCCATCCCCATTTGCCCTATTCCCAGGCCTCATTCATACGCCAAGGTATACACTCCGAATGGGCAGCCACGAACCCGCACAAACACCCGCAAAACAAACCATTTTTCAGCCTAACATACACGTACAGACCGAGACTTTCATCTTCCGACCAACCCATAATCACCATGAGCATACTTCCATAAGTTAACACAATCCCAAACACATGCATAAGGATGAGTTCCCGTATTGCCATCCGACACAAACACTCAACCGCAAATCATCGGCCAGCCCACACGAGGTATGAATCCACTCATCCGTTGCACAACCGAGGATCCGGGGTGCCATCTCCTACCGTTCCAAGGACCTGGCCAGCCCCTTTCCCTCACCAAACAACACATTTACAGCAGACAAAACTCAAGGCAAACAAATTTTATGGCCGTTCCTTGAGAAGAAAAACGAAGGGAATCGAGCACCGTACCTTGTTTCGTCTTCGGAGCAAAACCGCTCCAATTCTTTCCTTCTCCGAAGAGCCTCTCCATGAATTGGTCTTCCCACTCTCTTCCTCGATGGTAGCCCTTCCGTTTTGCTCCTTTCTTCACCACCGAGCCAGCCCCCTCCTTCTTTCTTCTCTTTTTCTTCTTTTTCTCCTTCTCCTTCTTCTTCTTCTTCTCGTTCCAAGCGATGTTTTTCAGATCTGTCCACCTCCTTTTCCACCTCTTCCAAGCTACTTATTAGTGTTCTTTGATGAAAAGTGGGCCCCACCATGGGCCCCACCATCCATGGCTTGTGGAAGAAGCCTTGGGTTCGATTAGCACTAATTAACCACGTTTAATTAGCGCTAATAATTCAGCTTTATTAATCTTAATTAATCCAACTCCTTAATCACTATTTTGTCTTATTTAACCAGCTTAGTCATGCTTCTAAACTTATAAGATTTGCGGCCAAATTTCAGCCATTAATCCACACGAAAGTGGGCTGTCCGCGAGCAGCATCGTCGAGTATTTGGACAGTCCTTTCGCGCACATGAACCACCCTTTCTCCCCTTCATATTATTCACTTTTCATCCACATTTGGGGCTGAACAGTCATTGAATTTCTTTCCATAATAGATTCGGCACTCAACCACAATGTTATGTACGTCTTAACCGCAATAACTCCATGCTTATCGTCACGACAACGAAAATGTCAACCCATCGTTCGCCCATATGCTTTCGAACATTAATCCCTCACTTAGGAGGCTGTCCATGTTGCTCATGGAAGGGTCCTTAGGCATTGGACGTCATTCGTGAGTATCCTTCGCATCATTCCATTCTTACGCATTCAAACCGTTCATTCATCGTTCCGGACTCAATCTTACTATCTCATGAATTTCCCTTTTTCATTATACATTCACACCTTAAGTACAATTCCATTTACATTTACAAGTAGAAAAATATGGAATATTACACAGGGTCAACGGCTATCGCCCCTCTGTCGCTCACCAGACCTCCAGGGCGGTACTTCCGTCGCCCTTCCAGGGTCGCCCCCTAATCGGGTTTCTCTCTTCACCATTTAACGTCTGGTCATGCCAGGGTCGGCCGCCCATGCTCCAACCCTTACCGACCCTTCTACCGCCAGATCTACGACCCTTCTCTAAAAACTAACACCCACTTTAGGGACCTCATTTCGTGCCCTCTATCTCCTCGTACACGTCCCAGGAGGGACCTTCAATTTTGGGCATCCCGTGCCACGTGGCCGTGCCACCTCACTCACGCACACCCTCACTCGGGCACGTGCGTCAACCCCTCTTATGCATCCATCATTTTTATTCGTGAAATTCTGGGTCGTTACAACCTTCCCCCCTTAGGAAATTTCGTCCTCGAAATTTTTCCAGTGGAAAGAGCGACCCGTTCGTTTGGTTTATGTTCCATTCACTTCCATCCTTTTGTTTTCGTGCCCCTTGCATGTGTCGCCCACTCATTGCTCACGTATATCTTGAGATCTAGACCCTATCTCAAAATTCTAACACATCCCACATGCCTCCTAATGACCTCCTTAAGACCCCCGAGGCATCTAATTTCGATTCCGGGTCGAGCCATTTTTCGGCCGAAATGACCCTCAAGGATGCCCTCTCGGCGTCCCAGGCGTGCCTTAGGGTAGATGGCTATCGCCCACTGATCGACCCCGCATCGTCCTCCCGAGGCATCCCTGATCGACTTTATCTCTCTTTACCCTTTGAGGTCTGGGCGTGCCGGGAGCAGTGGCTGTTGCTCCTCTGTCGCCCACCAGACCTCTAGGGCGCATTCCCGTCGCCCTTCCAGGGTCGCTCCCTGATCGGGTTTCTCTCTCTTCACCATTCTACATCTGGGCATGCCAGGGTCGACAGCCATCGCCCCCTAGGCCTGCGGCCGCCGCCCATGCTCCGACCCTTCCCGACCTTTCTACCGCCCGATCTACGACCCTTCTCCAAAAACTAACACCCACTTTAAGGCCTCATTTCGTGCCCTCTATCCCCTCATACACGTCCTGGGCCGATCTAAGGACCTTCCATTTTGGGCATCCCGTGCCCTTGGTCGTGCCACCTTACTCGCCCGCACCCTTACTTGCGCACACGCGTCAACCCCTCTCATGCGTCCATAATTTTTATTCGTGAAATTCTGGTTCGTTACATTCTCCCTCCCTTAGGAAATTTCGTCCTCGAAATTTTTGTAGTGGTTAAGGGCCGGATAAGTTCACGCGCCATTTAAACCCACTACTCCATTATGAACTCAATTCCATTTTCTTTTTGGGCATCGTCCGTTCATCATTTTTAGTTATTCATCCTTTTTAGGCTTCAGTCCTCCATGAGAACAAGACTCTGGCCATTTGAGTCCCTTACCGGCTCTTTTTCTTTTCTTAATACACACTTATATATACATCCATATATATACTTATACATCGACCTTACTATATTTCTCGGTCGTTAGTACACGGAAGGATTCCACGGATTACCTTCCAGATTCGCACTCCCCTTTACAACATTCCCATCTACCTTCCCTCGCTCTTTTCTCCTTTCACGCCATCCCGGGTACCCGGCCCAACAATACTACGCCGAGTGCCCGGGAAAACGGCATACCTAACACACGACTCGGCGTCGTGAACAAAGAGGTTTCTCATGGTACCGTCCGCACTCCCAACAATAAGGCGGCCTCATCTCGCTCGCCCTTGTCTTCTTGGGGCAGGACACCGTTCGTGCGGTCGATTCGGAAGGGGACGGTGTCAACTCGGGAGAGGGAGAAGTCTCATGCTTGTTCCACCATTCTTCCATGCCTTCCACTTCTCCGACGTCCCCACAGAACTCTCGGAGCTCCTCCTCGATCCTTTGGAGGATTTCCATAAGCCCTTCCTTCCTCCTTTCTGGGCTCAGTTCGGGTGTGCGAAGAGAGGCCTTAAACTCTTTGGCCGTCATCCGACGCACTAACGGGGCTTTATCATTGCGTAAGGGATTTCTCGAGCTACTTGCTCCTTCCTTTCCCGCCATTCCTACCCCGTTTTCTTTCCCTTTGTACTTTTGGATGTGGGGGAAAGCTTTAGAAGGTTCGGCACTCCTTTTATAACCGCCGGACTTACTCATTCATTAACTCATCTTCCCCTTCCATTCTCATTAATGGAACCAATCCTCATCACATCTCTTACATTCCCAAGGCAACCTCATACTTATGTGGTTATGCGTATGGGGAGGAGTTAATAACATTTAACTCCATCCGTCCCCTTGTTATCATGACGGTTTGACTATGTCAACGCCTCCCTCCCTTATTTCCCTTGTCCATTCTTTCCACAAGACGTAAGGGGTCATCACACGCACTTACCTCTAACTCCGTGCCTCCTCTTTACTATTGCCATCAATCACTACATTCCTTCACTATTTGTCATCAATTCTTTTCCCCAAAATTGGAGAAAATCTCGTCCCACTTGAGCCTCATCACTTGGAGGTGTGGGGAGCCGATTCATCCTTTCTCTTAAATGCCCTTCTTTTGGCATTACTTTCTTTCGTCCCCTTCCCCCCTTAATCTAGGGAAATTGCATTTATTTTATAAGTTTCCGTGCCCCAATCCTTTCCATTAATCCAACTCCTCAATTCAGGGAATTTACTCCCTTGATTGGTTGACTCGTCAACCTCTCCCAAGGGTGAGGTTCCTTTCCTTATTTCCCTCTTATCCCCTCCATCATTCGGTGAAGGAGGTCCATCATATCACTCGAATTTAAGTGCCATCAAGGCGCACATGAGGGGAAATCCTTCATTCATCACCCTCAAATCTTGTCATACTAGGGAGGTCTCATCCTTACCCTCTAGTTTTACATTTATTCGTCCATTCACTTTCACTTGGAAAGTTCGGTCAGTTATTCGACGTTCTCACCCCTATCTTGGGGAAGGTCACTTTAGCCTTATTCTCCATCATATGCCCAACTTTGAGCGCATATATAATTCGCTCCACTCATCCCCGTGGGGATCTCGACCTTATTTGCTCACATTTTTCTGAGGCATCACATTCATTCTATGTGTTTTTCGCCTCTTTATCACCTTGACTTCTTTCGGCCTCACCCTGAGCTCGGGTCAAGCTCCATTTTTAATCCACATTTATGGGGACTCCGACCTCCATACGTTCCATTCCATAGAGCAACATACTATTCTTTCCCATTCTACGCCTCTTTCACTTTTTGCCTTTACATGTATGGCATCTCCGGCCATACTAGACTTCATGTCCGAAGGTATTTTTGCCTCTCGTGAACTCATCATACCTCGTTCTAATCATATTCGGGGTAACCAGTCTTGGTACTCCCGTATCCCTTTTCATCCCACTCATACATGTGCCTTATCATCCGTACATAATTTGGGAAATTAAAGGGCATTTCCATTCCCTCTTTTCAACCTAGTGATGCAACCCAATTATTCAAACGTCATTTCGACGTACATCGGCGCGCATCCTCATAACCATGCGAGGTTTTCGACTTAAATTTCGATTTAACCTCCACCTGAAAGGATCCACACTTTCCTAAATTTTATAAATTTCAATATCATTCGTATCGTACTCATTACACTTGGTCTCGTAAGACCTTCGTACGAATTACCTCCTGCGTGATCCTTTACAATTCCCGATTCTTTCTTTCCTTGTATTATCCTCGAATTCTCCCATTCGAGCTGTTACTCAGGCACATCTGCCTTTAACACTTGTGTAGGGATAGTCGTTTGTCCCTCAGTCCGGGTCGTTAGCCCTTGACTTTGATTATACCGAATTCGTTTATTTCGGTCATTAGAATCACCACCGAGTTCTCATCTCGGTTCGGCCTTTCTATGGCCTCTACCCCTTCCTCATCATATTGAGGTTTACGCTTCTTAGCGTTCATTAGGATACGTCGCGGTATCCAAAGGCACACGCATTCACTCGATGCGTTCACCACCATTATTCAATCCATCCCCTTAGGATCACTTTTCCACCATTCATACACCTTCTCTTGGGTGCTTAGACATGGTAGGGGTTGTTTCTTACACACCCCAAAACCGGACAGCCGCGCATTGGCGACTTACTTATTTCTATCTTTCGGCATGCGGCCATACAAGTGCGGTGAAGCATGCACCGCTTCAAGACCCGTTTCAGCCATACCTGGCTTCCCTTTACACGGTCCTTCGACCCTTTCTATGTCTCATTTCGGCTCATAACAGAACAGCCTCCGTTAGTCCACTTTTCCACATGCCGTTTCGCTCATAATCGTCGAGCGGAACCAATTCGGTTCATACATCGTTCCGGGTCGACGCGCTTTGGTCCGACCCTCTCCTTTTTACCTAATACCATCTCTCTATGGCTTAGGTTACTTAGGTGGCAGCCCCTTTATCGGCTCGCACCTTGTCTCGACTTTCTTAGTCGACTTAATCGTCCTCGTTCGCTCATAGCCGTTGGGCGGAGCCATCCGGCTCACCTATCATTTCGGGTCTAGACACTTCGTGCCTAACCTTTCTTATACACATCATACTATCCTTCCATGACTTGGATAGTATAGGTAGCAGCTATCATTGGCTTGTGCCTCATTTCGGCATTTCTAACCCACTTTAATCATTTGGTTAACATAAATCGTCTAACCAAACCACCCCGCATTTGACTTTCCCTGGTCAGCCCCTATGCGAGGTTGCACTTGCCTATTTGGGTTGTCCTCGCCTTCTCCAAGAATGGACATGAAACGACCTACAAAATTTTTTTTTTCAAATTAATCAGAATAGTCAACCGTCGTTTGACGGTCAAACTGCGGAAGCGACGAAACTATACCTCCACCGTAGCGCCTGTACCGTTTTACGCTGTAATTATTCGCCACGTGTCCTATTATCTGTCTCCTGCAAGACTGAAATAATTTCCCCAAAACTGGGGTCAGCGATAAATCGCTGAGTACGCCCTCCCATACACACACGAAATCATGAGGTTACTAAACAAATCCTAACATGCAATCTTTAAAATCACTTATGCAACATGCACTTCAGGACAACAACACTATAAGGTCTCACTAACAGCACTGTGATCGTCAACCTCAGTATAACAAGTATCATTAGGCCAACATCACAATAATCCATAGATAAAGTAGGAAATTAAACGTACGACTCCCATGGTTCAACGCCCTCATCTCATACCAACTCTTCTCACGGCGCCAGGACCACCGCAGTGCGTCCTCACCCACTCCTCCGGGAGCGCCCGGGTAACGGCCAGCAGGCACCACCGCGTGTGGTCGTCGCCTCCCCGTTCTCCTCCGACTCATAGTCGGGTATTCATCTCAACTCATAGAGTAACACGCTTTATACTCTAAGGGCACCGCAAATATAATGTGCACTGCAGAAAATTGCACCATCATAAATTCAACCCATATCAATTGTCTTTATCGACCAGATAGTTCACTCGTTCCCTTTAGCCATCAACACGGAAATGTGAGACGCGACTGATCCCAACCAAGTCGGCAATCCGGCAAAAGCTCACACCAAGGAGATCAGGAACTCGAGAACCCCAACCGCCGTCCACCGAGATCCCGCTCAACGAGGCCGATCAACCCCTTTCCTTTTCATTTGTAATTCAGCCGGCGCCTGAATCTCGGTCTTTTCCCTTTCATAAACTCACAGACCGATTAAGTAAAGGTATGCCTGAACACTTAAATAAGGTATCCCACAATGCTGTGAGAGAGCAATTGCAATTATAAATTGAATAATAATAATGCCACTAAAACAATCTGTTCCCACAAGATTCGTCTCGCATCCTACAGCATATACGCATCAGAGTGGCAACTAAATTTCATCCTCAATCATCCAAATCATGCTCCCAGAATGCAATTCCTTTAGTAACGAAACGATACAGCCCCCACTTACACGGTTTCCCTATATTCTGGGAAGTGGTTGAGGGCATAGCCCAACTTCAGGCTCCAACAAACAATATGTATTCCTACTGCAACCGAAAACAACCAAGGGTGGTGGTTCCCTTACACTCGAACTCTCCTCGACAAGCTAGGCGCATTTTATGAAACAATGAACTTATATTCTAATTTCTCGTACTACTTGCTCTTCCCTGCGGTGACATATGCCCCCGCATTGGAGCCTACATAGAAGGAAAACCGGATGTCTAAACGTTCATACACTTAGATATACATCATTTATATCAAATCTACATAAGTCATTATCATTCATCCTCAAACTCATCACATATACATTAATTTCAAGAGTGTAAAATTTCGGGTCATTACATTCTTCCCCTCTTAAGGAATTTCGTCCCCGAAATTATTTTTACTCGAAAAGAAATGGATATAACTCTTTCATACATTCTTCTAGTTCCCAAGATTGATCTTCCATTCCGTCTCCCTTCCATAATACCAAAACCAGTCGCGTTTTCTTCCCTCGAGTCGTTCGCTCCTTGTGCCCGATTACTCTTGCCGGTACCATGGTCACACTCAAATTCTCATTCACCGTTGTGGCGGTCGTTTCCACCCTTGTCTCCAAATCCGGCTCATACTTTCTCAACATGGACACATGAAAAACATCATGGCAATGCGACAACTCCGGAGGTATAGTTATTCGATACGCCATTTTCCCTATTCTTTCAATTATCTCATACGGACCTATGTACCTCGGACTCAACTTGTGAGCCTTGCCCATCCGGAATATTGACTTCATGGGGGAGAGCTTTAGAAATACTTTATTTCCGACTTCAAATTCCAAGGGTCTCCTTCGTTGATCCGCATAGCTTTTCTGTCGGCTTTGAGCTATTCTCATTCTTTCTCGAACCACCGCAATTACTTCCGATGTTTCCTTGATAAGCTCCGGACCATCAAATACTTTCTCACCCGGTTCCATCCAACACAAAGGAGATCGACAACTCCTCCCATACAAGGCCTCGAACGGGGCCATTCCAATGCTCGCATGATAGCTGTTGTTATACGTAAATTCAATCAATGGAAGGTGGTCTACCCAACTACCCTTCCATTCCAATACACATGCCCTCAGCATATCTTCCAACGTTTGTATTGTCCATTCCGTTTGCCCATCCGTTTGTGGATGAAAAGCTGTGCTCATCTGTAGCTTTGTGTGCAAAGCTCCTTGGAGACTTCTCCACAATTTCGAGGTAAACCGTGGGTTTCTGTCTGAAGTAATAGTGTAAGGTACTCCGTGATACCATATCACTTCTCGTATATAAATTTTTGCCAAGGCCTCTAGAGACCAGTTTATCTGTATTGGTATGAAGTGGGCTGACTTCGTTAGCCTATCCACAACCACCCATACCGAATCCATATTACGACCACTCTTGGGTAAGTCATTATCATTCATCCACAAACTCATCACATATACATTAATTTCAAGAGTGTAAAATTTCGAGTCATTACAGGATCCCCCCTCGCCCCCTTGGCCCGGGGGGACGGAACCCTCCCTCTCGCCCCCTGGCCTCGGGACGGAAATCCCCCGTCCCCCCTCGCCCCCCACCCGCCGTACCCGACAATCGTTACCCATTGATGGGTACTGGGCTTCGGGAGGGCGTTGGGCGGGTCGAGTTGCGTCGGGGGGCGGGGGCGTCCCGTGCCTTCCCATGCCACCCCCTCGCCCCCGGGATGTCCCGCCCCCGTGGGGGACGCCCACTGGACGGAGGGGCGACACGGGGGCGCGAGGGGGCATCCCCTCGGGTCCCCCCTGGCCACCTTGGCCCGGGGACGGAACCCCCCGGGTCCTCCCTCTCGCCCCTCTGTCTCTAGACGGCACCCCCCGGTCCCCCCTCACCCCCCATCCCCCACCCCTGCGCACACCCGCCTTGCCCGACATTCGTAACCCATTGATGGGGACTGGACTTCGGGAGGGGGTTGGGCGGGTCGAGCTGCGTCCTTGGGCATGGGGGGAGGGGGCGTCCCGTGCCTTCCCATGCCAACCCCTCACCCCCGGGACGTCCCGCCCCCATGGGGGATGCCCACCGGCTCGAGGGGGAACCTGTAATAACCCAAGATTTTATGATTTAAACTAATGTATATGTGTTGAGTTTGGAAGTGGATGTGAATGAATTATATCGAGTTGATTGTAAATGGAGTATATTCAAATATGTGTGATCGAGCGCGAGTTAGGTCGATAACGGATGCCTCGTTCCTTCAAGAAAATGAAGGTGTACGAATCAAAGTGGTGTCACGAGGGAAAAGAGGGTGGAAATGAGGCCCTAAAGTGGGTGACGGATTTCGGTGATCGGCCCTAGGATGGGTCGTATGAGGGTCGGAGCCGGTAGGCTCGTGGGCGACGGCCGCTGCCCAGGGGGCGAGGGCGGTCGACCCCGGCACGATCAGACGTTAAATGGTGAAGAGAGAGAAACCCGATCAAGGGGCGACCCTAGAAGGGCGATGGGGATGCACCCTGGAGGTCTGAGGGGCGACAGAGGGGCGACAGTCGCTGCCCCTGGCACGCCCAGACCTCAAATGGTGAAGAAAGAGAAAGTCGGTCAGGGATGCCTAAGGAGGGCGATGCGGGGTCGATCCGTGGGCGATGCCACCGACCCCGGGGCACGCCTGGGACGCCCAGGGGGCATCCTTGAGGGTCGATTCGGCCGAAAAATGGCCGAAAAATGGGAGTCCAGAGGGGACCCAAGTGGGGTCCAGAGGGGGTCCAAGGGGGGATCCTAAGATGGGCGACCGTGAGCAATAGATGGGCGATGGGTGGGCGACGAGTGCCGACCCTCCACACGGCCCATTTAAGTTGACAAGGTCAACTTGATTATATTAATATAATAATAATTTGGGGAAAATATTATATAATATTAAGGAATTGTAATGATGGTTTGGAAGAAGATAATAAACCCCTCATTAAGAGGTGGTGGGCCCCAAGGGGATGGAAGAGGTCAAGAAACCCTCTTGTAAAGGGGGGTAAGTCGTCTTCTTCCTCACACACACCCCCATGGACACACACGCACAAAGGGAGAGGTGCGGGGCAGTTGGAAAAAGATAGAGAGAAGGCGGAGAAACGAGGAGAGTGGGCGAAGGGAATCAAGGGAGGAAGAAGGAAGTTTGATGCACCAAGGTGGATCCGCAAGAAAGGAGAGTTAGGCGCCGGTCAAGCCTAAGGTTGGGGGCCAAGGAAAG
>JARUPY010000356.1:520000-595000 GCA_029817715.1 Melastoma dodecandrum | reverse complement strand
TTGTACTTAAGGTGTGAATGTATAATGAAAAAGGGGAATTCATGAGATAGTAAGATTGAGTCCGGAACGGTGAATGGACGGTTTGAATGCGTAAGAATGGAATGATGCGAACGATACTCACGAATGATGTCCAATACCTAAGGACCCTTCCATGAGCAACATGGACGGCCTACTAAGTGAGGGATTAATGTTCGAAAGCATATGGACGAACGATGAGTTGACATTTTCGTTGTCGTGACGATAAGCATGGAGTTGTTGCGGTTAAGACGTACATAACGTTATGGTTGAGTGTCGAATCTATTATGGCAAGAAATTCGATGATTGCTCAGCCCCAAATGTAGATGAAAAGTGAATAATATGAAGTGGAGAAAGGGTGGTTCATGTGCGCGAAAGGGCTGCCCAAATACTCGACGATGCCGCTCGCGGACAACCCACTTTCGTGTGGATTAATGGCTGAAATTTGGTCGCAAATCTTATAAGTTTAGAAGCACGACTAAGCTGGTTAAATAAGACAAAATAGTGATCAAGGAGTTGGATTAATTAAGGTTAATAAAGCTGAATTATTAGCGCTAATTAAACGTGGTTAATTAGTGCTAATCGAACCAAGGCTTCTAGCCATGGATGGTGGGGCCCATGGTGGGGCCCACTTTTCATCATTAAAGGACACTAATAAGAAGCTTGGAAGAGGTGGAAAAGGAGGGGGACAGATCTGAAAAAGTCCTTAGCAAAAGGAGGAAGAAGAAGAAGAAGAAAAAGGAGAAAAAGAAGAAAAAGAAGAGAAAAAAGGAGGGGGCTGGCTCGGTGCTGAAGAAAGGAGCAAAACGGAGGTACGGTGCTCGATTCCCTTCGTTTTTCTTCTCGCGGAACGGCCATAAAATTTGTTTGCTCCGAAGACGAAACAAGGTACGGTGCTCGATTCCCTTCGTTTTTCTTCTCGCGGAACGGCCATAAAATTTGTTTGCCTTGAGTTTTGCCTGCTGTAAATGTGTTGTTGGTGAGGGAAAGGGGCTGGCCAGGTCCTTGGAACGGTAGGAGATGGCACCCCGGATCCTCGGTTGTGCGACGGATGAGTGGATTCATATCTCGTGGGGGCTGGCCAATAATTTGCGGTTGAGTGTTTGTGTCGGATGGCAATCGTGTAGGGGCTGGCCATACGGGAACTCATCCTTATGCATGTGTTTGGGATTGTGATAACTTATGGAAGTATGCTCATGGTGATTATGGGCTGGTCGGAAGATGAAAGACTCGGTTTGTACGTGTATGTTAGGCAAAAAAAAATGATTTGTTTTGCGGGTGTTTGTGCGGGTTCGTGGCTGCCCATTCGGAGTGTATACTTTGGCGTATGAATAAGGCCCGGGAATAGGGCAAATGGGGATGGACGGGCTGGTCCATCGGTATTGAGAAAAGGAAAGGTTGGAACTCCGAATGAGATGGTTGTGGACAAGTACGAACACTCGTGAATTTAAACATACGAATATTGAACAATGTTATTAAATGAGCATGAGCTGTAAACGGGACTTGTTATGTTCATTCATAGCTGGCCCGGAGTTGATACTCCTCAATGAGAGGAGGGTTTATTAAGTGTGGAAGGCATGGGTAAATGAAAGTGATCGAATAACCCACGTATCATGGGCAGAATGGAAGTTTACAATGGTACATTGACATGCCCATGGGGCTGCCTTATGAAACGAATATGAGAAGGGTTTGGTCAGGAGAAATCTACCCTCGGAATGGTGTATTGGACAGCCTTGTTGCTGGAAAAGTTTGGCGAAAAGCTAAGGCACGGAGGGAAGTACCGTGGTTTAACGCACCCGGATGGATTGATCCGTGGTAGCGGCATGTTGCGTGGCTGAAAGTATATGAACATGAGACTCATATGGGGCGTGCGTAGGCTGAAAGTGTGACGTTCTCGGATGTCGTTGGAAGCAATTTAGTTGCGATCCTTGATGAATTGGAAACGCAACGGTGTATGTAGGAATTTTAAGATGAAGTCTCAATTTTGAGATAAATCAAAGGATGTCAAGGGCAATTGGTTAAGTGAACTTGAGCTGCCGTACTTGGTCATTTGACGAACATCATTGCATGTTTTTGACAGGCCATAGAAGTGATCTATGCATACTTATTTTCATGTTCGATAAAAAGCTTCCGTTGTGTAAATATTTACATTCATTTGTAACAGAATAATGTAATACCTTTCAACTATTAATGAAATGATCGATGAGTTTTATTTAGGAGTCTGTAGATCCTTTCAAAACCCACCCGGCTGCCCCCTCGCCCCCCAGACGTCGGGACCGAACCCCCCCCGGACCCCCCTCGCCCCCCTTGGCCTCGGGACGGAGCGCCCCCTGCCCTCCTTACCCAGCCTTCATAACCGATTGATGGGAGTGGGCATCGGGAGGGGCGGCCGTGGCGACGAGGGGGGCCGCCCCGTCGCCCCCCGGACGTCCCGCCCACGTGCGAAATGCCCGAGCGATGGCGGTGGGCGGGCATTGCCGCGGGAGGGGCATGGTACCTTGGCGTAGAGGCTGCGAGCGACTGTGGGGCGACACGAGGGCGGTAGGCGAGGCATCCCCCCGTCCCACCATCGACCCCTCCCTTGCCCCTTGGCCACTGGGGGCGACGCCCATGGCCGGAGGGATTGGAACAAAGGCCAGGGTACCCTCGTGCCAGACATGAGAACGTCCATAAAACACTATAAGGGGGGAGTGCTCCACGAACCCCCCCGGTCCCCGCCTCCCGTGGGCCCCCCGAGGGTCCCCCCGGCCCCGCCCCCTCCCAGGACATCATAGATGGCTGTGGGGGCGTGCCGTGCGGGCGCCGGTTGGCCTTCGAGGTGGGGGCGGGGCGGGCGGAGGGGCGGCAGGGGGCTACGCGGGGAGCATTCCCCCCGCCCCTAGTATCGCCCCCTCGCCCCCGCCCCCCCACCCCCCCGTCCGCCGCGCCCCCCTGTGGGACGTTGATGCGGAAGGGGGGCCGGGCGATGTCCCTGGAGGGCATCGAGCGTCGGCGGGGCGAGAAGGGGGCGGTCCGCGTGGCCCCCCATCGCCCCCGCCCTCGCCCCCTGGCCCCCGGACGTGACGTCCACGGGGGGAGGGATTGGGACAAAGGCCAGTGTTCCCTCGCGCCAGACCCGAGAACGTCCGTAAAACACTATAGGGGGGAGGTGAAAGGTTCCTCCCTTATTGATTTAAGCAAAAACCTCTCATTCTTATTGATTAACAAAAGTTTCTTTACATATACATGAGCTACAAGCTCAAAACTTAAAAAAATAACAAATGCTTCTACTAACTAAAATGTGCAGCTCAACAAGCCTCCATAACCTGCAATCAACTAAAATCCACTTCATTTTAACCCCCACATACAAACATAATGATGGCACACATCATGCAAAGTCATCCGTGCACAAACACCCATTTCAGTGCAATCCAGACACCAGACTTTAACCCATTCGGCTTTCAACCAATCCCATCAGTTCTCATTAGTTTTTACCATTTTACATACCTTAACTAAGGTAGGAATACACCCTTAAAAATTCAGATTCAAAATCCAAACGCATCATTCCGAAACATAACACCTTTCCACGCTCGTTTCCACCGAAGACTATACCTTTCGGTCTCATTAGTAAGCCTATTCGGCTTTGACCTTCCCCCGTCCAATTCAACTTGTTTCTACCACATTCCTACTCCTTTTCAAGGTGGGAATGTGGCCACAATTCCTCACATTAAAACTCTTTTCCTACAGCCCCTTATTCGGGCTTGAGCACACTCATTAATCTTGCTCGTTTCAACTGAATGTTACACCATTCAGTCTCACCTCCCATCCACCCCCGAGAATAACTTTTCCATGCTTTTCTAGCTTGAGGGACAGCCTTTCTAGGCTTCCATTCTGACCTTACAACACCTCATAATTTTCAGCCCTTGGCCGATTTAATTTCCATGGCCAAAGCCATGCGGTTCCGCTCTTAGAGCGCGAGGCGAAGCGCAGACAACACGGGGCTCAATGCTCCCCTATTCCTTCCACAAATCTTCGATAGTAGCCTGCCAATCCCAAGAAACTTCGAACTTCTGACACATTTTTCGGGCGTGGCCAATCTCTTACTGCTTCAATCTTTGAAGGGTCCACTTCTACTCTCTTGGCCGATATCACATGGCCAAGAAACGCTACCCTCTCAAGCCAAAATTCACATTTGCTCAATTTGGCATATAATTTATTCTCCCTCAATGTTCTCAACACTACATCTAAGTGTTCTTTATGTTCTTCCCAACTCTTGGAATATACGAGGATATCGTCTATGAACACTACTACGAAGTGATCCAAGTACGGTCTGAACACTTGGTTCATTAATCCCATAAACACTGCTGGCGCATTTGTTAGTCCAAACGGCATTACTCTGAATTCATAATGCCCATAACGTGTTCTGAACGCGGTCTTAGGAATATCTTCTTCTCTCACACCAATCTGATAATATCCCGACCGGAGATCTATTTTCGAATATACAACTGATCCTTGCAATTGATCAAATAAGTCGTCTATACGAGGTAAAGGATAACGATTCTTAATCGTTCTTTGGTTCAACAAACGATAGTCTATACACAATCTCATACTACCGTCTTTCTTCCTTACAAACAGTACAGGTGCGCCCCACGGGCTTACACTAGGACGTACATACTTCTTTTCTACAAGTTCTTGCAATTGTGCCTTCAGTTCCTTTAACTCAACCAAACTCATTCGATATGGAGCACGTGAAATAGGGGCTGTCCCCAGAAGTAGATCAATCTCGAACTCTACATCACGTTCTGGTGGTAATCCTGGTAGTTCTTCCGGAAATACATCCGCGAAGTCTCTTACCACCTCTATTTGCTCCAACTTCGGAATTTCAGCTTCTTTGTTCAGCATCAATGCAAGATACACTTCACGTCCTGTCCTCATCCACCTGCACATCCGTACTGCAGATACCATCAAAATTCGGCCGCATCCTCCATGGCCTATGTACTCACCAGACTTTCCTTCAACATCAGTAATCAAAAGTCGCTTCGAATCGCAATCCACTTGAGCATGGCTCGAAGCCAACCAATCCATGCCCAAGATCACATCGAAATCACTTATCTGCAGCACGATTAGATCAATTTCAAAACTCAATTCAGATATCACCAGTTTACACGCATAGCATACTCCCTCCACCTCTATATCATTTCCCGAAGGTAATACTACATGCATTCGTTTCTCAAGTTTCCCAATTGGCCATTCATGCAATTCTACACACTTTTGAGCCACAAATGAATGCGTTGCGCCAGTATCAAACAATGCATGTACCAATTTACCCTGAACTTGAACCGTACCTGCGATCACTCCTCGGGAGGCATTCGCCTCATCCTCGGTAAGTGCATTCAACCTTGCCGTATCTACCGGCCCGCTCACTGATCCCCTGGAAGCCGACACAGTCGGACCAAACCTCATTCCACCTCTTCCTCTAGGAGCACTCATACCGGTCATTCGGCTACTTGTCGCTCCTCCACTTTGAGGACAATTCTTCCTCAGATGACCCGGTTTTCCGCACTGATAACACAGTGGCTCATTAGTCATGCAAGAAAATCCGAAATGCTGTCTGTTGCACCGAGGACAAGTAGGAGGTCCGCTCATCCTTGAGCCTTGACTTCCCCCTCGGTTAAAACTCCTCGTAGGCATAAAAGGACGCGGAGGTCGCGCCATAAATCCTCCCTTTGGCCTATCTTGAAAACGGCAGGTACTTGTCCATAAATGCCGTCTTGAATGCTGTCCATACATCCTCCCTTTGGCCTATCTTGACACTACTCATGCTTGTCTTCCACCAGGCTTCCGCTCCCCTTTGAAGCGAATATTCAGCTAGACATAATTTCTCCTCAGGCGTACACACCAAGGAGTCGTAGATTTTCTCTACATCATTGATGAAGTCCTTAGCTAATTCAGGCCCTTCGTCCCCCTTAATTCTTGGAGGATCCATCTTCCTATATTGCCCCATAAGATACGTCTTCCTCTTATCGGAAAGAGAAGATTCCAATCCGGTGGGGTCACGTACCGCTATAGGTACTCCTTCTTCCGCCATTTCCCTTCAATGTCAATATACAAACACTTAGTCATTAGCACACAAAGTGCTTATTTTCATCACTTCCCGTGATGTTTCAACCTTAATTTTTCCAAACCAACACCCATTCATATATCCTCATACACGCATAATTTAGCAATTCCGAACCCTTTTCCATTCACTTTTTCCTCAATACCAACTCATCCGAATCAACTCCGAATCAATCCAAACAATTACATACGCATGCGCATGGTACAAAGTGCATTTTCAATGCAAAAATCAACTCAAATTACACCCTATCACTCCAAAACGATCCTAGGCTCTGATACCACTAGAAAGGTTCCTCCCATTTACATTTATGCGAAAACATCTCATTTGCATTGATTAACAAAAGTTTTTTTACATATACAAGAGCTACAAGCTCAAAACTTAAAAAAAAATAACAAATGTCTCTTCTAACTAAATGTGCAGCTCAACAAGCTTCCATAACTTGCAATGAACTAAAATCCACTTCATTTTAACCCCCACATACAAACATAATGATGGCACACATCATGCAAAGTCATCCGTGCACAAACACCCATTTCAGTGCAATACAGACACCAGACTTTAACCCATTCGGCTTTCAACCTATCCCATCAATTCTCATTAGTTTTTACCATTTTCCATACCTTAACTAAGATAGGAATCCACCCTTAAAATTTCAGATTCAAAATCCAAACGCATCATTCCGAAACTTAACACGTTTCCACGCTCGTTTCCACCGAAGACTATACCTTTCGGTCTCATTAGTAAGCCTATTCGGCTTTGACCTTCCCCCGTCCAATTCAACTTGTTTCTACCACATTCCTACTCCTTTTCAAGGTGGGAATGTGGCCACAATTCCTCACATTAAAACTCCTTTCCTACAGCCCCTTATTCAGGCTTGAGCACACTCATTAATCTTGCTCGTTTCAACTGAATGTTACCCCATTCAGTCTCACCTCCCATCCACCCCCGAGAATAACTTTTCCATGCTTTTCTAGCATGAGGGACAGCCTTTCTAGGCTTCCATTCCGACCTTACAACACCTCATAATTTTCAGCCCTTGGCCGATTTAATTTCCATGGCCAAAGCCACGCGGTTCCGCTCTTAGAGTGCGAGGCGAAGCGCAGCCACCACGGGGCTCAACGCTCCCCTATTTCATGCCTTTATTCCACTTATTTCCAGTCCTTAAGAACCACAACCTTTCCCTCAAGGCTCGCCCCAAGCGCAGCCCTTTTGTAACCAACGATCACACATATATCCTTACTCAATATAGAGGGGTTCGGGTGGCTTCCCTCACCTTTAAGGGTTTGACCACCCTCTAACCCTCTCCAAACCACTTCCAAATCACCTCCCAACCACAGTCACGAATCTCAACAGCATGCACCACAACTAAACTTAAAAGCGAAGGTGGGGTGTGGAGGTTACCTTCCACTTCCTTCAACACACAACCGGGTGAGCTCTGCCCTTTGCCGGACCACTTCAGCCCGTGTAGGGAGCCTCCCCTTTGCTTTTAGCCTCTCGCTCGTTCGGCGCCTTACGCTTCTTGCCCTCGAATCCACTTTGCCAAGTCGAAGCACCCTCCTTTCTCCTCTTCCTTCTCTCGGCCGAAGCTTCCCCTTCTCCCCCTTCCAAGTATTTCTCCCTCCTTTTTCCCTTTGTGTTCGTATGAGAGTGGGGGTATGTTTTTGTGTCCCGGCCCCAAGACGCCCTCCCCCTTTCTTTAAGAGGGTTTCTTATCTTCTTCCATCTCCTTGGGGCCCACCACCTCTTAATGAAGGGTTTCTTATCCCCTTCCAAACCATCATTACAATCCCTTAATATTATATTAATATAATCAAGTTGACCTAGTCAACTTATATGGGGCGTGTGGGGGGTCGGCACTCGTAGCTCACCTATCGCCCACGGGTCGCTCATCCATCGCTCACGGTCGCCCATTTTGGGATCCCCCCTTGGACCCCCTCTGGACCCCCCTTGGGTCCTCTCTGGACCCGCCTTGGGTCCCCTCTGGACCCCCCTTGGGTCCCCTCTGTGCCTATGTTGGGTCCCCTCTGGACCCCCTCTAGACCCCCTCTGGTGAAAGGTTCTTTCCATTTACATTTATACAAAAACATCTCATTTGCATTGATGTACAAAAGTTTCTTTACACATGAGCTACAAGCTCAAAACTTAAACAAAAATAACAAATGCTTCTTCTAACTAAAATGTGCAGCTCAACAAGCTTCCATAACCTGCAATGAGCTAAAACCCATTTGATTTTAAACCCCACATACATCCACAAGAAAGCACACGTTCCATACAAAATGTCCTAGAGCCATTTTTCCTTTTTCGAGATCTCATACACCCTGTTCTTAAACCAATTCGGTTTTCACCGTAAACCAACAATTCCCATTCGTTTCTACCATTTTCCACACCTTAACCAAGGTAGAAAGACACCATAAAAATCTCTGATTTAAACTCCAAACGCATCGTCCCAAAACTCATCATCTTTCCACACTCGTTTCCATCGAAAACTGTACTTTCTGGTCTCATTACTAAGCCTATTCGGCTTTGACCTTTCCCCATCTATTTCAACTTGTTTCTGCACACATTGCTACTCCCTATCAAGGTAGGAATGTGGCTACAAATTCTCACATCAAAACTCTTTTCATACTGTCCCTTATTCAGACTTGAACACACTCATTTATCTTGCTCGTTTCCACTGAATATTACTCCATTCAGTTTCACCTCCCATCCACCCCCGAGCATAACTTTTCCATGCTTTTCTAGCACGAGGGACAGCCTTTCTAGGCTTCCATTCCGACCTTACAACGCCGCATGATTTCCAGCCCTTGGCCGATTTACTTTCCATGGCCAAAGCCACGCGGTTCCGCTCTTAGAGCGCGAGGCGAAGCGCAGCCAACACGCGGCTCAACGCTCCCCTATTCCATACCTTTATTCCTCTTACTTCCGGCCCCCTAAGGACCCCAACTTATCCCCTCAAGGCTCGCACCAAGCGCAACCCTTTGGTAACCAACCGATCACACACATATCCTTACTCAACATAGAGGGGTTCGGGTGGCTTCCCTCACCTTTAAGGGGTTCGGCCACCCTCTAACCCTCTCCAAACCACTTCCAAATCACATCACAATCACAGCCACGAATCTCCACAGCATGCACCACAACTAAACTTAAAAGCGAAGGAGGGTGTGGGGGTTACCGGCCGGTTGCACCTCGACACAAGTCGGTAAGCTCCGCCCTTTGCCGCACCACTTCAACTCGTGAAGGTAGCCTCCCTTCGGCTCTTAGCCTTTCACAAGCTTTAGGGTTTAGGGTTTAGGGTTCTTGATCTCGGATCCTCTTTTGTGAATCGAATCGCCTTCCTTTCCTCTTCTTCTTCCTCTTCGCCGAGCTCCCCCTTTTTCCTTTTTGTTTCTAAGTCCTTTTTGTGTGTGTGTGTGTGTGTGTTATGTGGGGAAGGAGACGAACTCTCCCCCTTTCAAGAGGGGTTCACCGTTTCATGTTCTTCATGAGGCCCCCTTCATCCTCTTCCATTAGCAACTAGGGACCAAATTACCATCATTATAATTTGGACTCCCACATCATTATTTAAATAATATATTTGGTTGACTAGTCAACTTGATCCCATGGCCACAATTCATCCTTGGAAGCTTTTGTCCATGTCATCAACGGTGGGTATTGGTTCAAGGGCCACATAGGCGCCCATCCTTGGACCCCCTCTGAGCCCCCATTGGACCCCCTCTGAACCCCCGTTGGGTCCCCTCTGGACCCCCTCTGGACTCCCTCTGAGCCGCCGTTGGGTCCCCTCTGGACCCCCTCTGGACTACCTCTGAGCCCCCGTTGGGTCCCCTCTGGACCCCCTCTGAGCCTCTAACTATCATCCATATAATGCTCACGCATTGCCCACTCGTCGCTCATGGGTCGCCCCTGGGATATATCTGTGGTACGTCTGTCCATTGTCCCTTGGGCGACACGGGCATGCTCATCCGTCGTAAAGCAGTCGCCCCTTGGGCAATGCGAGGGTCGATCTCCCCTCGCCCCCTGGGCGATATGGGGGTCGATCCTCACCTGTCCTCACACTTGCCCGGGGTCGTCTATCCATCGCCCCTTGGGCATGTTAGGGGGTCGATGGCTATCGCCCCCGGGGTCGGTGGCCGTTGACCCTTACCCGACCTACTCCGACCCTCCTCGTGTTCAATCTAGGACGACCCTTAACATTGTAACGCCCACTTCGGGCATTCATCTTTCATCCTCTAACCCTTCGCGACAACCCCACTTTGATTCACATACCTTCATTTTTGGGCAGCCAAGGCATCCATTATTAATCCGTCACATGTCTAAACGTTCATACACTTAGATATACATCATTTATACTCAAATCTACATAAGTCATTATCATACATCCTCAAACTCATCACGTATACATTAATTTCAAGAGTGTAAAATTTCGGGTCATTACACCTGGTCCCCCTCTGGACGTTTCCTGGGCGTCCCTTGGGCGATGTCCGTCGCCCCTGGGGTCGGCAGCTGTCGACCCCAACTCAATCCGTGACGCCCCTTGGGCGACCACCATCGCTCACCAATAACTTGAGATCTAGACCTTATCTCAAAATTCTAACACACATTACACTCTTCCAAATGACCTCCTCAAGGTCCCTAGAGTGTCTAATTTCAATTCCGGGTCGGGCCGTTTTTCGGCCAAAACGACCCTCAAGGAGGCCCTCTGGACGTACCAGGCGTGCCCCGGGGTCGGTGGCCATCGCCCACTGATCGACCCCGCATCGCCCTCCGTGAGGCATCCCTGATCGACTTTCTCTCTCTTCACGGTTTGAGGTTTTGGTGTGCCAGGGGCAGCGGCCGTCGCCCCTCCGTCGCTCATCAGACCTCCAGGGTGCATCCCCGTCGCCCTTCCAGGGTCGCCCCTTGATCGGGTTTCTCTCTCTTCCCCATTTAACGTCTGATCGTGCCAGGGCCGTCCGCCCTCGCCCACTGGTTAGCGGCCGTCGCCCACGACCCTACCTGTCACCGACCCTCATACGACCCATCCTAGGGCCGATCACCTAAATTCGTCACCCACTTTAGGGCCTCATTTCGCACCCTCTTTTCCCTCGTGACAACCCTACTTTGATTCGTACAATTTCATTTTCTTGAAGGTTCGAGGCATCCATTATCTACCTAACTCGCTCTCGATCACACACATTTGAATATACTCCATTTACAATCAACACCATATAATTCATTCACATCCACTTCCAAACTCAACAAATATACATTAGTTTAAATCATAAAATCTTGGGTTATTATAGGAGGTGTAACGACCCGGAAATTCACAAATAAAAATGATGAGTACGTAAGAGGGGTTGACGATTGTACACGAGTAAGGGTGCGGGCGAGTAAGGTGGCACGACCAAGGGGTGCGAAGTGCCCCGAAATTGAGGGTCCTTAGATCGGCCCGAGATGTATACGAGGGAATAGAGGGCACGAAATGAGGTCCCTAAAGTGGGTGTTAGTTTTTAGAGAAGGGTCGTAGATCTGGCGGTAGAAGGGTCGGTAAGGGTTGGAGCATGGGCGGTAGCCGCAGGCCCAGGGGGCGATGGCTGCCGACCCTGGCACGACCAGACGTTAAATGGTGAACAGAGAGAAACCTGATCAGGGGGCGACCCTGGAAGGGCGACGGGAATGCGCCCTGGAAGTCTGATGAGCGACAGTGGGGCGACAGCCGCTGCCCCTGACACGCACAGACCTCAAACCGTGAACAGAGAGAAAGTCGATCAGGGATGCCTCAGGGAGGGCGAAGCGGGGTAGATCAGTGGGCAATGGCTACCGACCCCGGGGCACACCTGGGACGCCCAGAGGGCATCCTTGAGGGTCGTTTCGGCCGAAAAATGGCCCGACCCGGAATCGAAATTGGACGCCTCGGGGGTCTTAAGGAGGTTGTTAGGAGGCGTGTAGTGCGTGATAGAATTTTGAGATAGGGTCTAGATCTCAAGTTATTGATGAGCGATGGTGGTCGCCCAAGGGGCGTTGCGGATTGAGTTGGGGTCGACAGCGGCCGACCCCAGGGGCGACGGACAATCGCCCAAGGGATGCCCAGGAGACGTCTAGAGGGGGTCTAGAGGGGGTCCAGAGGAGTCCCAACGAGGGCACAGAGGGGACCCAAGGGAGGTCCAGAGGGGAACCAGAGGGGGTCCAGAGGGGATCAAAAAACGGGCGACCCGTGAGCGACGGATGGGCGACCCGTGAGCGATAGGTGGGCGATGAGTGCCGACCCCCCCACACGCCCCATATAAGTTGACTAGGTCAACTTGATTATATTAATATAATAATAATTATATTAATATAATAATAATAATTTGGGGAAATATTATATAATATTAAGGGATTGTAATGATGGTTTGGAAGGGGATAAGAAACCCCTCATTAAGAGGTGGTGGGCCCCAAGGAGATGGAAGAGGATAAGAACCCTGTTGTAAAGGGGGGGAAGTCGTCTTCTTCCCCACACACCCCCATGGACACACACGCACAAAAAGGGAGAGGTGCGGGCAAGAAAGAGAAGAAAGAGAGAAGGAGAAAGGGCTCGGCGAAGGGAAGAAGGAAAGGGAAGAGCTCGGCGAAGGGAAGAAGAAAAGGGAAAGAAAGCGATTCAAATCGCCAAGGTGGATCCGAGGGCGAGAAAGGTTAGACGCCGAGTGAGCGGGAGGCTAAGGGCCGAAGGAAAGCTACCTTTGCGGGTTAAAGTGGTGCGGCGAAGAATGGAGTTCGCCGACTTGGGTCGGGGTGTAAACGAACGGTAACCCCCACATCCCTCCTCCGTTTTTAAGCTTAGTTGTGGTGCATGATGTTGAGGTTTGTTGGGGCGATTGGGCTGTGATTTGGAAGTAGTTTGGAGAGGGGTAGAGGGTGGCCGAACCCTTAAAGGTGAGGGAAGCCACTCGAACCCCTCTATGCATGAGTAAGGTGTGGGTTTGGTTGTTGGGTTACCGAAGGGCTGCGCTTGGAGCGAGCCTTGAGGGGAATGATTGCTGTCCTTAGGGGCTGGAAATGAGTAAAGTTAAGGTATGGAATAGGGGAGCGTCGAGCCCCGTGGTGGCTGCGCTTCGCCTCGCGCTCTAAGAGCGGAACCGCGTGGCTTTTGCAAAGGAAATCAAATCGGCCAAGGGCTGGAAATTATGCGGCGTTGTAAGGCTGGAATGGAAGCCTAGAAGGGCTGTTCCTCATGCTAGAAAAGCATGGAAAAGTTATGCTCGGGGGTGGATGGGAGGTGAGACTGAATGGGGTAACATTCAATTGAAACGAGCAAGATTAATGAGTGTGCTCAAGCCCGAATAAGGGGCTGTAGGAAAGGAGTTTTAATGTGAGGATTTGTGGCCACATTCCCACCTTGAAAGGGAGTAGGAATATGGTAGAAACAAGTTGAAAGGGGTGGGGAAAGGTCAAGGCCGAATAGGATTGAATGGGGTAACATTCTGTTGAAACAAGCAAGGATAACGAGCGTTGCTTAAGCCCGAGTAAGGGGCTATAGGAGAGGAGTCTTAACACAAGGATTTATGGCCATATTCCCACCTTGAAAGGGAGTAGGAATGAGGTAGATACAAGTGGAAACTGATGGAGGAAGGTTAAAGCCGAATAGCCTTATTAATGAGACCGAAAGGTAGTCTTCGGTTGAAACGAGCGTAGTAAGGTGTTTGGTTTCGGGGCCATGCGTTTGGAATTTGATTGTGAGATTTTAACGATGTCTTTCTACCTTAGTTAAGGTGTGGGAAATGGTAGAAATGAGTGGAAATTGTTGAGATAAAGTGAAAGCCGAATTGGGCTTAAAGTCAGGACGCATGACGTTCCAAGGGGGACGAGTGTGAGACGGGTATACGGTTTCGCTAGCCTAAGGGGCTATGCGCTTGGAGTTTGGTTTTGAGATTTTAAGGGCATGTACCTACATTACTTATGGTGTGAAAAATAAGGGAAACGAATGGAATGCATTGGGAAAGATTGAATGCCGAATGGGTTGAGGTTTGGTAACTATGTTGTTCAAGAATGGTTGTTTGAGTACGGATGAATTTTATGGTTTGATTGCTGTAGTTATGGTTGTATGTGGGGGGTAAAATGAAATTGATTTTAGTTCCTTGCAGGTCATGGAAGCTTGGTTGGACTGCGCATCTAGTTAGACAAGACATTGTTAAAATTTTGAAGTTTTGAGCTTGTAGCTCATATGTATGTAATGAATATTTTCAAAATCTATGAGAATGAGATGTTTTTGTATAAATGTAAATGGGAAGAACCTTTCAGGAGGTGCTCCACGGCCTCCCCCCGACCCACCCCCCACTCGGCCCCCTAAGATGCCCCTTCTGCCCCTTCGTTGATCATGAGGGTCGATCCTCCTCTGTCTTCACACTTGTCCGGGGTAGTCTATTCATCGCCCCTTGGGCATGTTAGGGGGTCGATGGCGATCGCCCCCGGGGTCGGTGGCCGTTGACTCTTACCCGACCTACTCCGACCCTCCTCGTGTTCAATCTAGGACGAACCTTAATATTATAACGCCCACTTCGGGCATTCGTCTTTCATCCTCTAACCCTTCGCGACAACCCCACTTTGATTCACATACCTTCATTTTTGGGCAGCCAAGGCATCCATCATTAATCCGTCACATGTCTAAACGTTCATACACTTAGATATACATCATTTATATCAAATCTACATAAGTCATTATCATTCATCCTCAAACTCATCACATATACATTAATTTCAAGAGTGTAAAATTTCGGGTCATTACATTCTTCCCCTCTTAAGGAATTTCGTCCCCGAAATTATTTTTACTCGAAAAGAAATGGATATAACTCTTTCATACATTCTTCTAGTTCCCAAGATTGATCTTCCATTCCGTCTCCCTTCCATAATACCAAAACCAGTCGCGTTTTCTTCCCTCGAGTCGTTCGCTCCTTGTGCCCGATTACTCTTGCCGGTACCATGGTCACACTCAAATTCTCATTCACCGTTGTGGCGGTCGTTTCCACCCTTGTCTCCAAATCCGGCTCATACTTTCTCAACATGGACACATGAAAAACATCATGGCAATGCGACAACTCCGGAGGTATAGTTATTCGATACGCCATTTTCCCTATTCTTTCAATTATCTCATACGGACCTATGTACCTCGGACTCAACTTGTGAGCCTTGCCCATCCGGAATATTGACTTCATGGGGGAGAGCTTTAGAAATACTTTATTTCCGACTTCAAATTCCAAGGGTCTCCTTCGTTGATCCGCATAGCTTTTCTGTCGGCTTTGAGCTATTCTCATTCTTTCTCGAACCACCGCAATTACTTCCGATGTTTCCTTGATAAGCTCCGGACCATCAAATACTTTCTCACCCGGTTCCATCCAACACAAAGGAGATCGACAACTCCTCCCATACAAGGCCTCGAACGGGGCCATTCCAATGCTCGCATGATAGCTGTTGTTATACGTAAATTCAATCAATGGAAGGTGGTCTACCCAACTACCCTTCCATTCCAATACACATGCCCTCAGCATATCTTCCAACGTTTGTATTGTCCATTCCGTTTGCCCATCCGTTTGTGGATGAAATGCTGTGCTCATCTGTAGCTTTGTGTGCAAAGCTCCTTGGAGACTTCTCCACAATTTCGAGGTAAACCGTGGGTTTCTGTCTGAAGTAATAGTGTAAGGTACTCCGTGATACCATATCACTTCTCGTATATAAATTTTTGCCAAGGCCTCTAGAGACCAGTTTATCTGTATTGGTATGAAGTGGGCTGACTTCGTTAGCCTATCCACAACCACCCATACCGAATCCATATTACGACCACTCTTGGGTAAGTCATTATCATTCATCCACAAACTCATCACATATACATTAATTTCAAGAGTGTAAAATTTCGGGTCATTACAGGATCCCCCCTCGCCCCTTGGCCCAGGGGGACGGAACCCCCCTCTCGCCCCCTGGCCTCGGGACGGAACCCCCCTGTCCCCCCTCGCCCCCCCCACCTGCCGTACACGACAATCGTTACCCATTGATGGGTACTAGGCTTCGGGAGGGCGTTGGGCGGGTCGAGTTGCGTTGGGGGGCGAGGGGGGCGGGGGCGTCCCGTGCCTTCCCATGCCACCCCCTCGCCCTCGGGATGTCCCGCCCCCGTGGGGGACGCCCATTGGATGGAGAGGCGACACGGGGGCGCGAGGGGGCATCCCCCCGGGTCCCCCCTGGCCACCTTGGCCCGGGGACAGAACCCCCCGGGTCCTCCCTCCCGCCCCTCTGCCTCTGGACGGCACCCCCCCGGTCCCCCCTCGCCCCCCACCCCCCACCCCCGCGCACACCCGCCTTGCCCGACATTCGTAACCCATTGAAGGGGACTGGGCTTCAGGAGGGGCTTGGGCAGGTCGAGCTGCGTCCTTGGGCGTGGGGGGAGGGGGCGTCCCGTGCCTTCCCATGACAACCCCTCGCCCCCTGGACGTCCCGCCCCCATGGGGGACGCCCACTGGCTCGAGGGGGAACCTGTAATAACCCAAAATTTTGTGACTTAAATTAATGTATATATGTTGAGTTTGGAAGTGGATGTGAATGAATTATATGAAGTTGATTGTAAATGGAGTATATTCAAATATTTGTGATCGAGAATGAGTTAGGTCGATAACGGATGCCTCGGACCTTAATGAAAATGAAGGTGTACAAATCAAAGTGGGGTTGTCATGAAGGAAAAGAGGGTGTGAAATGAGGCCCTAAGGTGGGTGACGGATTTTGGTGATCGGCCCTAGAATGGATCGTATGAGGGTCGGTGCTGGGTAGGGTCGTGGGCGACGGCCGCTGCCCAGGGGGGGCGAGGGCGGTCGACCCTGACACGATCAGACGCTAAACGGTGAAGAGAGAGAAACCCGATCAGGGGGCGACACTGGAGGGGCGACGGGGTTGCACCCTGGAAGTCTGATGAGCGACAGAGGGGCGACAGCCGCTGCCCCTGGCACGCCCAGACCTCAAACCGTGAAGAGAGAGAAAGTAGGTCAGGGATGCCTCAGGGAGGGCGATGCGGGGTCGATCAGTGGGCGATGGCCATCGACCCCGGGGCATGCCTGGGACGCCCAGAGGGCATCCTTCAGGGTCATTACGGCCGAAAAACGGCCAAAAAATGGCCGAAAAATGGGGGTCCAGAAGGGACCCAACGAAGGTACAGGGGGGACCCAAGGGGGGTCTAGAGGGGGTCCAAGGGGGGATCCAAAGATGGGCGACCGTGAGCAATAGATGGGCGATGGGTGGGCGACGAGTGCCGGCCCTCCACACGCCCCATTTAAGTTGACTAGGTCAACTTGATTATATTAATATAATAATAATTTGGGGAAAATATTATATAATATTAAGGGATTGTAATGATGGTTTGGAAGAAGATAATAAACCCCTCATTAAGAGGTGGTGGGCCCCAAGAGGATGGAAGAGGACAAGAAACCCTCTTGTAAAGGGGGGAAGTCATCTTCTTCCTCACACACACCCCCATGGACACACACGCACAAAGGGAGAGGTGGGGGGCAGGAGGAAAAAGATAGAGAGAAGGCGGAGAAAGGAGGAGAGTGGGCGAAGGGAATCAAGGGAGGAAGAAGGAAGTTCGAAGCACCAAGGTGGATCCGCAAGAAAGGAGAGTTAGGCGCCGGTCAAGCCTAAGGTTGGGGGCTAAGGAAAGACGACCCTCGCGAGCGGAGGTGGTCCGGCAAAGGGCGGAGCTCACCCGGTTGTGTGTATAAGCAAGTGGACGGTAACCCCTACATCCCTCCTTCACTTTTAAGCTTAGTTGTGGTGCATGCTGTTGAGATTCGTGGTTGTGGTTGGGCTGTGATTTGGAAGTGGTTTGGAGAGGGTTAGAGGGTGGCCGAACCCTTAAAGGTGAGGGAAGCCACCCGAACCCCTCTTTGCATGAGGAAGGTATGGGTTTGGTCGTTGGGTTACCGAAGGGCTGCGGTTGGGGCGAGCCTTGAGGGGAACGGTTGTGGTCATTAGTGGCTGGAAATATGTGAAAGAAAGGTATGGAATAGGGGAGCGTTGAGCCCCATGGTGGCTGCGCTTCGCCTCGCACTTGAAGAGCGGAACCGCGTGGTTTTGGCCATGGAAATTAAATCGGCCAAGGGCTGGAACTTATGCGTGTTGTAAGGCCGGAACGGAAGCCTAGAAGGGCTGTCCCTCGTGCTAGAAAAGCACGGAAAAGTTTTGCTCGGGGGTGGATGGGAGGTGAAACTGAATGAGGTAATATTTAGTTGAAACGAGCAAGATAAATGAGTGTGCTCAAGTCTGAATAAGGGACGGTATGAAAGGAGTTTTAATGTGAGAATTTGTGGCCACATTCCTACCTTGAAAGGGAGTAGGAATATGGTAGAAACAAGTTGAATTAGATGGGGGAAGGTCAAAGCCGAATAGGCTTAGTAATGAGACCAGAAGGTACAGTTTTCGGTGGAAACGAGATTGGAAAGGTGATAAGTTTTGGGACTATGCGTTTGGAGTTTGAATATGAGATTTTTATGGTGTTTTTATACCTTAGTTAAGGTCTGGAAAATGATAGAAATGAATGGGAATTGTTGGGACAAGGTGAAAACCGAATTGGTTTAAGGTCAGGGTGTATGATTTCTCAAAAAGGGAAAAACGGCTCTTGGACAATTTTTGTGTGGAACGTGTGCTTTCTTGTGGATTATGTGGGGGTTAAAATGAAATAGATTTTAGTTCATTGCAGGTTATGGAGGCTTGTTGAGCTGCACATTTTAGTTAGTAGAAGCATTTGTTATTTTTTTAAGTTTTGAGCTTGTAGCTCATGTATATGTAAAGAAACTTTTGTTAATCAATAAGAAGGAGAGGTTTTCGCATAAATGTAAATGGGAGGAATCTTACAGAACCCCCCCCGGCTCTCCCCTCGCCCCCCCGGCATTGGGACGGAACCCCCCGGACACCCCCTCGCCCCCTTGGCCCGGGGACGGAACCCCCCGCCCTCCTTACCCGGCCTTCTTAACCGATTGATGGGAGTGGGCTTCGGGAGGGGCGGCCGTGGGCGACGAGGGGGGCCGCCCCGTTGCTCCCCGGACGTCCCGCCCACATGCGGAACGCCCATGCGATGGCGGTGGGCGGGCATTGCCGCGGGGGGGGCATGGTGTAATGACCCGAAATTTTACACTCTTGAAATTAATGTATATGTGATGAGTTTGAGGATGAATGATAATGACTTATGTAGATTTGAGTATAAACGATGTATATTTAAGTGTATGAACGTTTAGACATGTGACGGATTAATGATGGATGCCTTAGCTGCCCAAAAATGAAGGCATGTGAATCAAAGTGGCGTTGTCGCGAAGGGTTAGAGGATGAAAGACGAATGCCCGAAGTGGGCGTTATAATATTAAGGTTCGTCCTAGATTGAACACGAGGAGGTTCGGAGTAGGTCGGGTAAGGGTCGACGGCCACCGACCCCAGGGGCGATAGCCATCGACCCCCTAACATACCCAACGGGGGCTCAGAGGGGGCCCAGAGGGGGTCCAGAGGGGACCCAACGGGGGCTCAGAGGGGGCCCAGAGGGGGTCCAGAGGGGACCCAACGGGGGCTCAGAGGGAGTCCAGAGGGGGTCCAGAGGGGGCCCATAGGGGATCCGAGGATGGGCGCCTATGTGGCCCTTAAATCAATACCCACCGTTGATGAAATGGACAAAAGCTTCCAAGGATGAATTGTGGCCATGGGATCAAGTTGACTAGTCAACCAAATATATTATTTAAATAATGATGTGGGGAGTCCAAAATAGAATGATGGTAATTTGGTCCCTAGTTGCTAATGGAAGAGGATGAGGGGCCTCATGACGCCCTTGAGGCGGTGAACCCCTCTTGAAAGAGGGGAGAGTTCGTCTTCTTCCCCACATAACACACACACACACACACACACACAAATGACTTAGAAAGAAGAAGGAAAAAGGGGGAGTTGGGCAAAGAGGAAGAAGAAGAGGAAAGGAAGACGATTCGATTCACAAAAGTGGATCTGAGATCAAGAAGGATTACGCGCCGAGCTTGTGAAAGGCTAAGGGCCGAAGGGAGGCTACCTTCGTGGGCTGAAGTGGTGCGGCGAAGGGCGGAGCACACCGACTTGTGTCGAGGTGCAACCGGCCGGTAACCCCTACATCCCTCCTCCGCTTTTAAGCTTAGTTGTGGTGCATGCTGGTGAGGTTCTTTGGTGTGGATGGGCTATGATTTGGGAGGTGTTCGGAGAGGGTTAGAGGGTGGCCGAACCCCTAAGGTGGAGGGGAACCACCCGAACCCCTCTATGTTTGAGTATGTATATGCGTGTGGTTGTTGGCTTACCAAAAGACTGCACTTGGGGCGAGCCTTGAGGGGAATGATTGCGGTCCTTAGGGGCTGGAAATGAGTGAAGTTAAAGTATGGAATAGGGGAGCGTTGAGCCCCGTGGTGACTGCGCTTCACCTCGTGCTCCAAGAGCGGAATCGCGTGGCTTTGGCCATGGAAATCAAATCGGCAAAGGGCTGTAAATTATGCGGCGTTGTAAGGCCAGAATGGAAGCCTAGAAGGGTTGTCCCTCGTGCTAGAAAAGCACGGAAAACTTATGCTCGGGGGTGGATGGGAGGTGAGACCGAATGGGGTGACATTCGGTTGATACGGGCAAGAATAATGAGTGTTACTTGAGCCCAAATGAGGGGCTGTAAGAAAGGAGTTATAACGTGAGAATTTGTGGCCACATTTCTACCTTGAAAGGGAGTAGGAATGTGGTAGAAACAAGTGGAAAATGATGGGGGAAGGTCAAAGCCGAATTGGTTTATCATTGGGATTAATGAACCAAGTGTTTAGACCGTACTTGGATCACTTCGTAGTGGTATTCATAGATGATATCCTCGTATATTCCAAGAGTTGGGAAGAACATAAAGAACACTTAGAGATCGTGTTGAGGATATTGAGAGAAAACAAATTGTATGCCAAATTAAGTAAGTGTGAATTTTGGCTTGAGAAAGTAGCATTCCTTGGCCATGTGATATCGGCCACAGGAGTGGAAGTGGATCCTTCAAAGATTGAGGCAATAAAAGAGTGGCCACGCCCGAAGAGTGTGTCAGAAGTTCGAAGTTTCTTGGGATTGGCAGGTTATTATCGAAGATTCGTGGAAGGATTTTCGAAAATCGTAGCTCCCATTACGAAACTCTTGAGGAAAGAGGTCAAATATGAGTGGTCGGATAAATGTGAAACGAGCTTTGAAGAATTGAAGAAAAGATTAACCAGCGCACCGATTTTGACATTACCGACGGGAACGGGTGGTTTCGTGGTATACTGTGATGCTTCGGCACAAGGCCTTGGTGGAGTATTAATGCAAAATGGAAAGGTTGTAGCCTATGCTTCGAGACAATTAAGAAAGCACGAGGAAAACTACCCTACGCATGATTTGGAATTAGCTGCGGTGGTGTTTGTGTTGAAATTGTGGAGACATTACTTGTATGGAGAGAAATTCGAGATTTACACTGATCATAAGAGTTTGAAGTATTTGTTTACTCAGCAAGAGTTGAATATGAGACAGCGCCGATGGATGGAATTGTTAAAGGATTATGATTGTACAATTATGTATCATCCTGGAAGGGCTAATGTAGTGGCAGATGCATTGAGCAGAAAACACGTAACCCTCATGTACTTGATTGTAGAAGAATCGAGGATGATCGAACAAATGAGCAATTTGGAGATTCGGTTGGAAAAATCCGAGGGAATTCTATATGTAGCCAGGGGGCAAGTGGAACCGGAAGTGATTGGAATGATCAGAGACGCCCAAGTTCATGATGAGTACTTGATAATTATACGAGAAGGGCTTGGGACGGCAGCATATGAACGGTTCGAGTTAACGGCTGATGGATTGCTAAAATTCCAAGGAAAAATCTGTGTTCCGGAAGACGGGGTAGTAAAAAGGAGGCTTTTGGATGAGGCACATAAGACGGCATATAGTGTGCATCCAGGAATAACGAAAATGTACTGGAATTTGAGACAATTTTATTGGTGGCCTAGGATGAAAAGAGATGTCGCCAGATATGTGAACCGGTGCACCGTTTGCCAGATGGTAAAGATTGAACATCAAAAGCCAGGGGGATTGTTGGAGCCACTGTCTGTACCCGAATGGAAGTGGGAAGATATTGCAATGGACTTTGTGACGAACCTACCCAAGGGTGGTCGTAATATGGATTTGATATGGGTGGTTGTGGATAGGCTAACGAAGTCAGCCCACTTCATACCAATACAGATAAATTGGTCTCTTGATGCCTTGGCAAAAATTTATATACGAGAAGTGATAAGGTATCATGGAGTGCCTCACACTATTACTTCAGACAGAGACCCACGGTTTACCTCGAAATTGTGGAGAAGTCTCCAAGGAGCTTTGGACACAAAGCTGCAGATGAACACAGCTTTTCATCCACAAACGGATGGGCAAACGGAACGGACAATACAAACGTTGGAAGATATGTTGAGGGCATGTGTATTGGAATGGAAGGGTAGTTGGGTAGACCACCTTCCATTGATTGAATTTACGTATAACAACAGCTATCATGCGAGCATTGGAATGGCCCCGTTCGAGGCCTTATATGGGAGGAGTTGTCGATCTCCTTTGTGTTGGATGGAACCGGGTGAGAAAGTATTTGATGGTCCGGAGCTTATCAAGGAAACATCGGAAGTAATTGCGGTGGTTCGAGGGAGAATGAGAACGGCTCAAAGCCGACAGAAAAGCTATGCGGATCAACGAATGAGACCCTTGGAATTTGGAGTCGGAGATAAAGTATTTCTAAAGCTCTCCCCCATAAAGTCAATGTTCCGGATGGGCAAGGCTCACAAGTTGAGTCCGAGGTATATAGGTCCGTATGAGATAATTGAAAGAGTAGGAAAAATGGCGTATCGAATAAATATACCTCCGGAGTTGTCGCATTGCCATGATGTTTTCCATGTGTCCATGTTGAGAAAGTATGAGCCGGATCCGGAGACAAGGGTGGAAACGACCGCAACAATGGTGAATGAGAATTTGAGTGTGACCATGGTACCGGCAAGAGTAATCGGACACAAGGAGCGAACGACTCGAGGGAAGAAAACGCAACTGGTTTTGGTGTTATGGAAGGGAGATGGAATGGAAGATCAATCTTGGAAACTAGAAGAACGTATGAAAGAGTTATATCCATTTCTTTTTTAGTAAAATAATTTCGGGGACGAAATTCCTTAAGGGGGAAGAATGTAATGACCCGAAATTTTACACTCTTGAAACTAATGTATACGTGATGAGTTTGAGGATGAATGATAATGACTTATGTAGATTTGAGTATAAATGATGTATATCTAAGTGTATGAACGTTTAGACATGTGAGGGATTAATGATGGATGCCTTGGCTTCCCAAAAATGAAAGTATGTGAATCAAGTGGGGTTGTCGCGAAGGGTTAGAGGATGAAAGACGAATGCCCGAAGTGGGCGTTATAATATTAAGGTTTGTCTTAAATTGAACACGAGGAGGGTCGGAGTAGGTCGGGTAAGGGTCAACGGCCACCGACCCCGAGGGCGATAGCCATCGACCCCCTAACATACCCAAGGAGCGATGGATAGACGACCCCGAGTAAGTGTGAGGACAGGTTAGGATCGACCCCCATATCGCCCAGGGGGCGAGGGGAGATCGACCCTCGCATTGCCCAAGGGGCGACTGCTTCGCGACGGATGAGCGTGCCCGTGTCGCCCAAGGGACAATGGACAGACGTACCATAGATATATCCCGGGGGCGACCCATGAGCGACGAGTGGGCAATGCGTGAGCATTATATGGATGATAATACGGGGGCTCAGAGGGGGTCCAGAGGGGACCCAACGGGGGCTCAGAGGGAGCCCAGAGGGGGTCCAGAGGGGGCCCAGAGGGGATCCGAGGATGAGCAGTTATGTGACCCTTGAACCAATGCCCACCGTTGATGATATGGACAAAAGCTTCCAAGAATGAAATATGGCCATTGGATCATGTTGACTAGTCAACTAAATATATTAATATAATAATGTTATGGAAGTCCAAATTAGAATGATGGTAATTTGGACCCTAGTTGCTAATGGAAGAGGATGAGGGGCCTCATGATGAATTTGAGGCGGTGAATCCCTCTTGAAAGGGGGGAATTCGTCCTCTTTCCCCCACATAACACACACACACACACACACACACAAATGACTTAGAAAGAAGAAGGAAAAAGGGGGAGTTGGGCAAAGAGGAAGAAGAAGAGGAAAGGAAGACGATTCGATTCACAAAAGTGGATCTGAGATCAAGAAGGATTACGCGCCGAGCTTGTGAAAGGCTAAGGGCCGAAGGGAGGCTACCTTCGCGGGCTGAAGTGGTGCGGCGAAGGGCGGAGCTCACCGACTTGTGTCGAGGTGCAACCGGCCGGTAACCCCCACATCCCTCCTTCGCTTTTAAGCTTAGTTGTGGTGCATGCTGTGGAGATTCGTGGCTGTGATTGTGATGTGATTTGGAAGTGGTTTGGAAGGGGTTAGAGGGTGGCCGAACCCTTAAAGGTGAGGGAAGCCACCCGAACCCCTCTATGTTTGAGTATGTGTATGCGTGTGGTTGTTGGCTTACCGAAAGGCTGCGCTTGGGGCGAGCCTTGAGGGGAATGATTGCGGTCCTTAGGGGCTGGAAATGAGTGAAGTTAAGGTATGGAATAGGGGAGCGTCGAGCCCCGTGGTGGCTGCGCTCCACCTCGCGCTCTAAGAGCGGAATCGCGTGGCTTTGGCCATGGAAATCAAATCGGCTAAGGGCTGGAAATTATGCGGCGTTGTAAGGCCGGAATAGAAGCCTAGAAGGGCTGTCCCTCGTGCTAGAAAAGCACGGAAAAGTTATGCTCGGTGGTGGATGGGAGGTGAGACCGAATGGGGTGACATTCGGTTGAAACGGGCAAGAATAATGAGTGTTACTTGAGCTCAAATGAGGGGCTGTAGGAAAGGAGTTATAACGTGAAAATTTGTGGCCACATTCCCACCTTGAAAGGGAGTAGAAATGTGGCAGAAACAAGTGGAAAACAACGGGGGAAGGTTAAAGGAGAATTGGTTTATCATTGGGATGTACAGAAAACGAAAAATGGCCGAAATGATGATTAGACGGGTACATGGTTTCACTAGCCTAAGGGGAAATGCACTTGGAGTTTGGTTTTGAGATTTTAAGGGTGTCTTCCTACCTTATCTAAGAGTTGAAAATGGCAGTCACGAATGGAAATTGATGAGGAAAGGTGAAGGCCGCATGGGTTGAAAACTGATGACTATGTTGCACAGAAAAATGGTTATTTGAGTACGGTTAGTTTTTGATGGTGTGTGCCGTCCTTGTGGTTGTTTGTGGGGGTTAAAATGAAATGAATTCTAGTTTCTTGCAGGTAGTAGAAGTGTGTTTTGGGCTGCGCATCTTGCAAGAAGTGACATTAACTAGATTTCGAAAAGTTTGAGCGTGTAGCTCACATACATATAACGAATCTTTTGCTAATCAATGTAAATGTAATGTTTTTGCATAAATCAAATTGTTTCGATCCTTTCACTCACTGTCCCGGATTCACACTCCAATACTTAACCTTGATATACCCTTACATACTTTCATAACTCCCAGGATGACCTCCTCGAAACATTTCTCCCACGCACAATACTCATCACCCCTTACGACCACCCCTTACTCTTTCCCTTCATCCAAGTGGGGGGGCGGTGCCTTTTATTCGCCCCCATCGCTTATTATGCTAAGGGGAGGGGGTCTCGTTCTTACTCAATAGTTTTACATGAAAGGACCTACAGACTCCTAAATAAAACTCATCGATCATTTCATTAATAGTTGGAAGGTATTACATTATTCGTTTACAAATGAATGTAAATATTTACACAACGGAAGCTTTTTATCGAACAAGGAAATAAGTATGCATAGATCACTTCTATGGCCTGTCAAAAACATGCAATGATGTTAGTCAAATGACAAAGTACGGCAGCTCAAGTTCACTTAACCAATTGCCCTTTACATCCTTTGATTTATCTCAAAATTGAGACTTCATCTTAAAATTCCTACATACACCGTTCCGTTTCCAATTCACCAAGGATCGCAACTAAATTGCTTCCAACGACATCCGAGAACGTCACACTTTCAGCCTACGCACGCCCCATATGAGGCGTTTTGTTCCTTTTCGCCAAACTTTTCCAGCAACAAGGCTGTCCAATACACCATTCCGAGGGTAGATTTCTCTTGACCAAACCCTTCTCATATTCGTTTCATAAGGCAGCCCCATGGGCATGTCAATGTACCATTGTAAACTTCCATTCTGCCCATGATACGTGGGTTATTCGATCACTTTCATTTACCCATGCCTTCCACACTTAATAAACCCTCCTCTCATTGAGGAGTATCAACTCCGGGCCAGCTATGAATGAACATAACAAGTCCCGTTTACAGCTCATGCTCATTTAATAACATTGTTCAATATTCGTATGTTTAAATTCACGAGTGTTCGTACTTGTCCACAACCATCTCATTCGGAGTTCCAACCTTTCCTTTTCTCAATACCGATGGACCAGCCCGTCCATCCCCATTTGCCCTATTCCCGGGCCTTATTCATACGCCAAAGTATACACTCCGAATGGGCAGCCACGAACCCGCACAAACACCCGCAAAACAAATCATTTTTTTTTGCCTAACATACACGTACAAACCGAGTCTTTCATCTTCCGACCAGCCCATAATCACCATGAGCATACTTCCATAAGTTATCACAATCCCAAACACATGCATAAGGATGAGTTCCCGTATGGCCAGCCCCTACACGATTGCCATCCGACACAAACACTCAACCGCAAATCATCGGCCAGCCCACACGAGGTATGAATCCACTCATCCGTCGCACAACCGAGGATCCGGGGTGCCATCTCCTACCGTTCCAAGGACCTGGCCAGCCCCTTTCCCTCACCAACAACACATTTACAGCAGGCAAAACTCAAGGCAAACAAATTTTATGGCCGTTCCGCGAGAAGAAAAACGAAGGGAATCGAGCACCGTACCTTGTTTCGTCTTCGGAGCAAAACCGCTCCAATTCTTTCCTTCTCCGAAGAGCCTATCCACGAAGTGGTCTTCCCACTCTTTTCCTCGATGGTAGCCCTTCCGTTTTGCTCCTTTCTTCACCACCGAGCCAGCCCCCTCCTTTTTTCTCTTCTTTTTCTTCTTTTTCTCCTTTTTCTTCTTCTTCTTCTTCCTCCTTTAGCTAAGGACGTTTTTCAGATCTGTCCCCCTCCTTTTCCACCTCTTCCAAGCTTCTTATTAGTGTCCTTTAATGATGAAAAGTGGGCCCCACCATGGGCCCAACCATCCATGGCTTGTGGAAGAAGCCTTGGGTTCGATTAGCACTAATTAACCACGTTTAATTAGCGCTAATAATTCAGCTTTATTAACCTTAATTAATCCAACTCCTTGATCACTATTTTGTCTTATTTAACCAGCTTAGTCGTGCTTCTAAACTTATAAGATTTGCGACCAAATTTCAGCCATTAATCCACACGAAAGTGGGTTGTCCGCGAGCGGCATCGTCGAGTATTTGGGCAGCCCTTTCGCGCACATGAACCACCCTTTCTCCGCTTCATATTATTCACTTTTCATCCACATTTGGGGCTGAACAATCATTGAATTTCTTGCCATAATAGATTTGGCACTCAACCATAACGTTATGTACGTCTTAACCGCAACAACTCCATGCTTATCGTCACGACAACGAAAATGTCAACTCATCGTTCGTCCATATGCTTTCGAACATTAATCCCTCACTTAGTAGGCCGTCCATGTTGCTCATGGAAGGGTCCTTAGGTATTGGACATCATTCGTGAGTATCGTTCGCATCATTCCATTCTTACGCATTCAAACCGTCCATTCACCGTTCCGGACTCAATCTTACTATCTCATGAATTCCCCTTTTTCATTATACATTCACACCTTAAGTACAACTCCATTTACATTTACAAGTAGAAAAATATGGAATATTACATTACATCCCTTAGTTCAGCCACGTCCCCTTATGAAGTTCGGTCATCTAGTCCACTGTCACATCCCTGTCTTGGGGAATCACCTTACCCTTGCCTTAATTGTACATGAAGCCTTAAGCGTTCGCACAATTTGCTACACTCGTCACCGTGAAGTCTCGATCTCATGGAGTTGCATTCTTTCCAAGGCATCGTACTTCTTGTATATGCCTTACTCCCCTTTATACCTTTAATCCATTTCGGACCTTATTTGGTGCCAAGGTTATGATGCGTTATCCGCCATCAATTCAGAAAACCATGAACAATTTTCGGTCACTACACCTCATATTTAGCATGCCACCTACACAATTTCACACATTTCTCAACGTTTCTTCTTATGCGCGACATATACATTAAATTTTTCCGATTCCAACTCAACTCCTTCATCATCCTTATCACTCCAGAGCAACCTCGCTCTGATACCACCTGAAAGGAACCACACTTTATTCATTTTCAAAATCACATTTTTCATTCACCAATTTGTTACACATGGCCCGACACGATCCATATTAATGTTTATTACAACATCTCTCCTTCTCCTAGCTCCCATACTACCCATGACTTCAACCTTACACTTGCAGCGCCCGTGCGTAGCTTGCGAATCCTTCATTCGCATTCCTCGGCATGGCGATTCGTCCCGCATCATCGGGTTCCTTCCCGTTCTTGAACATTTCCATCACCTTCCCTTATGCACTCCATTGTTCATCCTATCCTTTCTTGTCTCTACTTAACATTTTCGTTGGAGCCTTATGGCCTCCCCTTTCCCGTCCTTTAACGGCTTACGGGGTCGGGGTGGCTGCCCTTTTAGACACGCCTCCCGTCCCGACCTCTCCATCAGTCTCCATTCTTCCGCCCACTCACTCGGCCTACTCTTAGGACTTGACCTAGCTCGCCTCCCATCCACCCCCGAGCCTTTCATTCAGTGCCTTTCTCAACTTTTGGGACAACCCTCTTGGGTTCCCATTCAATCCTGCTCACACATATAGGCGTAGCGTACTCTACGCTATACCCATCAACAATCGGGTACGCATACGTACCCTTACGACGCCTCGTTTCCACCGCACTTCTGCTCAACTCGACCAGCCCCAATCCCGGGACTTAGCCCTTTCCAAACCTCCCTTTCGAGGCAATCTCATGGGAGGACCGCGGATTCATCCCCCGAAACCAGGCAGTCCGTTTGCCGCATTTACCATTATCGCTCATTTCCACCAAAACCTCACGGCATTGGTCTCACACTTGCTCACCTCCCATCCGCCCCCGAGCATTTCGGTCCGGGCCTTTCTTGGCACTTGGGACAGCCCACTTGGACTCCCATTCTATTCCATAAGGGGCGTGCATTTCCTTCCCCTTAACCGTATCGTCCTTCCCCTCACCGGGTGCCCACTCGCACCATTACACCCCCGTATTCGCAGCCTCATTGACCAACTATGCCAGCCTCACTCTTGGGTCTTAGCCCATCCTGTACCTTCTTCTCGAGGTCCCAACCTAGTGGCCTGATCTCGCAATCATTCCACGCCCAAGGCAGCCCCATACCGGCCACCCTTTTGGTTTTCCTTCGTCGCTCGTTTCACCGAATACTTCGCTTATTCGGTCTCATCCTCCCATCCACCCCCGAGCGTTTCATTTCGTGCTCATCTAGTGCAAGGGCAGCCTCTCACTAGGCTCCCTTAGCCATTCTCTAGCCACTTACTCCGGCCCTCAAGGCCATCCATGTTCCCGAGGCTTATTCCTCGCATTTCCGCTCCACGAGCGAACAATCGGGTCCAACCTCAAGGGGCCCCATCTCGGCCACCCTATCTTGGTCTCTTCCCACATTTCCAGCCCCAAGAGCTCCCTTTTTCTCCGAGGCACAGCCTCATCGATGCCCAGCCCGTGGCTGTATTTTTATCCCGAGACCACGTCTCGTCATTTCTCCCGCTCCTCGAGCGTCATTTCCTTACCCATCTCGAGGGGGCCTTACACGCCTCACCCTCCCTTATTCCTTATCATTTCCAGCCCTCAAGGCTATATTCTAACCCCTCATTGGATCTCCATTCCGGGCCTTGGCCCCTTTTATCCCGAGACCTCGTCTCGTCCATTCCCGCTCCACGAGCGTATTCCGGGCGTAACCTCAAGGGAGTTTACCCGAGCCTCCCTCCTCTTGGTCACCCCATTCTTTCCAACCCCTTTCTACCCATTTTCCAAGGCCTTTCCGGGCCTATCCGACCCCACTTTGGGTCATCCCATTCCATTCCATTCACGCCTTTCAAGTCATTTCACCGTCCACCACCACACAACCGGGTAGGTCCCCCCTCTCTCCTAGGGTCCGAACCCCCCCCCCCCCCCCAGTCACTTTCCAACCAACCTAAGGTCACTAGGCGACATTTATATGGCCTTAGGTGCAATAACCGAAATAGAGGATGGGGAAAGACGAGTATACCTTTTCTTGCTACCCCGGGCGTGTGGGTTTGCCCTTTCCCCCGTCTCGCACCAAGGCAGCCCTGTCCGGCCCTTGTTCTGGGGCTGAAATGGCCTCGATCTTCCCTCCTCCGAGCCTCCGAGGTCGCGCCTTTCCTCGTTCCCAAGGCTGGACACCGCCGTCCTCCCGTTGCCCGCGGACCCTTGGCGAGCGCCTCCCCCTTTCCTTTGGCTTCCGGCCTTCCTTCCTCCATCCAAGCTCCGCATGTGGCCTCCTCGTGGGGGAAGGAGTAGGGTGTGAAGGTTGGAGGGATGATCGTCCCTCCTTTCCCCCTCGGGAGCCCCCTTTCTCCTCTTCCCCGAAACCCTCGTTTCCCCTTTTTCTCTTCTTTCTCCTCGCTTATTTCCACCCGGATCACCCACCGAGTGTGTTTGATTTCCCCGTCTTGGGGTGCCCTTGGTCGGGACAGCCCCTTCTTGTCCGGATCTAGCCCCCTTGGAGCCCCCTCGGCGAGCCTACCTTGATCTGGTGTCGTCTCCTTCCTCTTCCTCCTTCATGGCGGCAAGGCGCGGGGATGGGGGGATAGGCGATCCCCCTCCGGGTCTTGTAATGACCCGACATTTTACACTCTTGAAATTAATGTATATATAATGAGTTTGAGGATGATTGATAATGACTTAAGTAGTTTTGAGTATGAATGATGTATATCTAAGTGTATGAATGTTTAGACATGTGACGAACTAATGATGGATGCCGTGGCTGCCCAAAAAATGAAGGTATGTGAATTAAAGTGGGCTTGTCGCAATGGGTTAGAGGATGAAAGACGAATGCCCGAAGTGGGCGTTATAATATTAAGGTTTGTCTTAAATTGAACACGAGGAGGGTCGGAGTAGGTCGGGTAAGGGTCCACGGCCACCGACCCCGGGGGCGATAGCCATCGACCCCCTAACATGCCCAAGGGGTGATGGATAGACTACCCCGGGCAAGTGTGAGGACAGGGGAGGATCGACCCCCATATCGCCCAGGGGGCGAGGGGAGATCGACCCTCGCATTACCCAAGGGGCGACAGCTTGCGACGGATGAGCGTGTCCGTGTCGCCCAAGGGACAATGGACAGACGTACCACAGGTATATTCCGGGGGCGACCCATGAGCGACGAGTGGGCAATGCGTGAACATTATATGGATGATGGCAAGGGGGCTCGGAGGGAGTCCAGAGGAGACCCAACTGGGGCTCGGAGGGAGTCCAGAGGGGGTCCAGAGGGGGCTCAGAGGGGGTTCGGAGGGGATCCAAAGATGGGCACTTATGTGGCCCTTGAATCAATACCCACAGTTGATGACATGGACAAAAGCTTCCAAGGATGAATTGTGGCCATGGGATCAAGTTGACTAGTCAACCAAATATATTATTTAAATAATGATGTGGGGAGTCCAAAATAGAATGATGGTAATTTGGTCCCTAGTTCCTAATGGAAGAGGATGAGGGGCCTCATGATGAATTTGAGGCGGTGAATCCCTCTTAAAAGGGGGGGGAATTCGTCCTCTTTCCCCCACATAACACACACATACACACACACAAAAGGACTTAGAAAGAAAAAGGAAGAAGGGGGAGTTCGGCGAAGCGGAAGAAGAAGAGGAAAGGAAGGCGATTCGATTCACCAAAGTGGATCCGAGAACAAGAAGGATTAGGCGCCGAGCTTGTGAAAGGCTAAGGGCCGAAGGGAGGCTACCTTCGCGGGCTGAAGTGGTGCGGCGAAGGGCGGAGCTCACCGACTTGTGTCGAGGTGCAACCGGCCGGTAACCCCCACATCCCTCCTTCGCTTTTAAGCTTAGTTGTGGTGCATGCTGTTTAAATTCGTGGCTGTGGTTGGACTGTGATTTGGAAGTGGTTTGGAGAGGGTTAGAGGGTGGCCGAACCCTTAAAGGTGAAGGAAGCCACCCGAACCCCTCTATGTTTGAGTATGTGTATGCGTGTGGTTGTTGGCTTACCGAAAGGCTGCGCTTGGGGCGAGCCTTGAGGGAAATGATTGCGGTCCTTAGGGGCTGGAAATGAGTGAAGTTAAGGTATGGAATAGGGGAGCGTCGAGCCCCGTGGTGGCTGCGCTCCACCTCGCGCTCTAAGAGCGGAATCGCGTGGCTTTGGCCATGGAAATCAAATCGGCTAAGGGATGGAAATTATGCGGCGTTGTAAGGCCGGAATGGAAGCCTAGAAGGGCTGTCCCTCGTGCTAGAAAAGCACGGAAAAGTTATGCTCGGGGGTGGATGGGAGGTGAGACCGAATGGGGTGACATTCGGTTGAAACGGGCAAGAATAATGAGTGTTACTTGAGCTCAAATGAGGGGCTGTAGGAAAGGAGTTATAACGTGAAAATTTGTGGCCACATTCCCACCTTGAAAGGGAGTAGGAATGTGGTAGAAACAAGTGGAAAATGATGGGGGAAGGTCAAAGCCGAATTGGTTTATCATTGGGATGTACAGAAAACGAAAAATGGCCGAAATGATGATTAGACGGGTACATGGTTTCACTAGCCTAAGGGGAAATGCACTTGGAGTTTGGTTTTGAGATTTTAAGGGTGTCTTCCTACCTTATCTAAGAGGTTGAAAATGGCAGACACGAATGGAAATTGATGAGGAAAGGTGAAGGCCGAATGGGTTGAAAACTGATGACTATGTTGCACAAAAAAAAAATGGTTATTTGAGTACGGTTAGCTTTTGATGGTGTGTGCCGTCCTTGTGGTTGTTTATGGAGGGTTAAAATGAAATGAATTCTAGTTTCTTGCAGGTAGTAGAAGTGTGTTTTGGGCTGCGCATCTTGCAAGAAGAGACATTAACTAGATTTCGAAAAGTTTGAGCGTGTAGCTCACATACATGTAACGAATCTTTTGCTAATCAATGTAAATGTAATGTTTTTGCATAAATCAAATTGTTTCGATCCTTTCACTTGGACCCCCTCTGGACCCCCTTCCTTAGCAAGGGCGTGAGGGATGGGGAAGGAAATCCTCCTTTCCCCGATCCCCCTCTTCTTCCCCCTTCGGCGCCCTCTTCCTTCTCCTCCGTCCCCCTTTTCCTTTCTCTCCCTCTCTCTCTTTTCTGTTTCCTTGGGGAAGGCACGAATGCCCCCCCTCTCCCTTGCTTTCCCCTTTTATTTTCTATCAATCCAAGAGGTGTGTTTTCTCCCCCTCTCACAATTCCATCCAACGGCCCATAATTGGCCCTTCCTTCCCAAGTTATGATCCAATGGTTGGGAGTTGCTTACATGGCCATCCATGATATTAATGTTGAGATTCTCACCGGGCGCAGCGGAAGCTCGTTTCCAAAAATACTATTCGAAACATAACCCGGATCTATGTGATACGTATAAATCGAATAGTAACGTTAAATAAAACATACCTCGTTGTTGCGGATGCGAATTTCAAGAGTCCCAAACGTCCTCTAGAAGTATCCACGCACACGAAACACGAACACTCGAATTCGCTACGGTGCTAGCCCTCGGAATTCTTTCTGCTGTATTCTTTCGGAAGCCCTGGACTAAGATTTCCTTCTATGGCTCTCTACCTATTTCCTTTTTTTTTTTAATTTTTCTGTCCGTGTCCGTTTTCTCTCTTGTTATATCAATCCCCCAATTCAATCACGGACAAACTTTATATTGTGAGTTTTCTACCGCCATTGTCAAATCAGTTACATTAAATAATTTCTTTTAATCTCCAAATTGCACGTACTAAAGTTAGCTTACCCACGTAGCAATGCTACAATTAGGTTTGGAGTAGCCAAATAGGTTTAGCCACGTAGCTTGTAAAAAATGATAATATAATAATATAATAATTATTATAGCCTACAACTTAGACATATTTGATCAACTGAAATCCAACACTAGGATTTATTACTTCCGATATTTTAGAATAAATTTGTAGTCCAACAAATTCTAATTCTGAAAATTTATAATTCTAATATCCATTAGAATTAAATAACAATGTCCGTGTTTACGTGCTTTTACGTGCGACCCTCTAGGTTCTATATACGAAAGCAATATATATCCATACATAGATTGAGGTAACCGTCTAGCAACAGTTTTCAGTCACCCAACGTAATAGAATATTAGTAATGAACCAAAACCGCGTTGAACCGATTTCTGTGTAATTCAATCTCTTCATCTCACCGACATCCTGATTAATTCAATGCATTATGTGTCATCACTGAATTAATCATTTTACTTGATTTCTGAGATATAATAGATCTTAACTCGAATGATAAACATTCCTCCACGGCCGTGTGTTTAAAATCACTAATATCTCAATCAAGAGACCAGGATGTCAACTCTCTAATCCAAGAGAGCGATGAATCCTATATTGACTCAACACTATCCTCTCTACGCTTCACTGCACACCCAATAACCGTATTACTCACAATCCGATTAAAGACTGCTTTTAACGGCATCAAAGTGAACAACTACACGTATAGAATAAATGGAGGTCTCAAGTCAGGAGATCAGTTACACTCGTTCAACAAGAGAAGTGACCAATGACACTTAATATGTGGTATTCTCTATAAACGGGTCATGTCCAGTGTACCCTAAACTTAGGCACTCCCGAGTATAACTTGAACATGCATCCCTTGGTCTAACTCGACCTAAGTTATACTCGGCGTTGATCTAGATGTTTATGTCTCATCTAAACATCTATCCGATCAAGGACAATTTTAGATTGATAATCAATCTATGGGACTTTACCGTAAAGTTAATTACGAGCAGAAAAGTAATTAATAAACAGTAAATACTTGCCTTTATTAACAACTATTCACATATATTATAAAGTGTCTTGGCACATACGTGCACGCACTAACAATCTCCCACTTGCACTATTGCCAAGCACTATGAACTCTCAGTCCTAGGCCCCTCACATGGGACTCATGTTTCTGCTGAGGTAAGGCTTTAATGAGTGGATCTGCGATATTCTCGCTAGTATCTACTTTACTTACCAACACATCACTCCTCTGAACTATTTCTCCGAGGATGTGATATTTCCGCAGTACATGCTTAGATCGCTGGTGAGACCTTGGTTCCTTTGCCTGTGCTATGGCAGCATTGTTGTCACAGTATAGTAGCATTGGACCATGACTACTAGGAACCACTTAAAGTTCTGTCATAAAATTATTGATCCAAATAGCTTCTTTTGACGCTTCTGAAGCTGCTATGTACTCGGACTCTGCTGCAGAATCCGTAACTGTTTCTTGCTTTGAACTTTTCCAGCAAACAGCTGCTCCATTTAGACAAAATACATAACCCAGCTGCGATTTCAGATCATCACGATCTGTCTGGAAACTGGCGTCAGTATACCCTCTGACAACCAATTCCTCATCTCCTCCATAGACCAAGAACATATCTTTTGTTCTTCTTAGATACTTGAGGATAGTTTTGACTACTGTCCAATGACCCTCTCCAGGATCACCCTGATAACTACTTGTCATGCTCAAAGCATACGATACATCAGGTCTTGTACATATCATGGCATACATAATGGATCCAATAGCCGAAGCATATGGTATCTTACCCATTCTCTTTCTCTCCTCTAGTGTCTGTGGACACATCGCCTTGGAGAGTTGTATACCATGTGACATAGGCAAGAATCCTCTCTTAGAATCTTGCATATTGAATCTCTTTAGTACCTTGTCAATATATGTACTTTGACTTAGCCCTAGCAGTCTTCTTTGTCGATCTCGGTATATTCTAATACCTAAGATATAAGTTGCTTCCACAAGATCCTTCATTGCAAAACACTTATTTAGCCAATCTTTAGTAGATTCTAGACCGAACTTATCATTTCCAACAAGAAGCATATCATCAACATACAGCACTAGGAAGACAATACTGCTCCCACTAACCCTTTTGTAAACGCAAGGTTCATTTGGATTCTTGATGAAGCCAAAATCTTTAACCGCTTCATCAAATCTTATGTTCCAGCTCCGAGAAGCTTGCTTTAATCCATAAATGGATCTCTTCAACTTACATACTTTATCTGTATTCTCGGACGTTATAAAACCAGAAGGTTGTACCATGTACACTTCCTCCTCTAGCCTTCCGTTTAAGAAAGCAGTTTTAACGTCCACTTGCCAGATCTCATAATCCTTGTAAGCTACAATAGCAAGTAAAATCCGAATAGACTTCAGCATTGCAACTGGCAAAAATGTTTCATCATAGTCGATCCCTTGACGTTGAGTGAAACCTTGTGCCACTAGCCTTGCTTTAAAGGTATTAACATTCCCATCCATGTCGATCTTCTTCTTGAAGACCCACTTGCATCCAATAGGTTTTACCCCAATTGGAGCATCTACTAACTCCCAAACTTGGTTGGTATACATGGAGTCCATTTCGGAATTCGTAGCATCAAGCCATTTCTCGGAATATTGAAGCAACTGCTTCCTCATAAGTCAACGGTTCGTCGTTCTTGACGAGTAGTACATCCTCATGTTGTGTTATAATCCACCCATATCTCTCAGGTTCTCGATGTGCTCTCGTAGACTTACGTATATCTTGCGTTTCTTGAACAGGTTCTGGTAATGGAGTCACTTGTACTTGTGGTACTATCTCCATATCCAACTGTTCATTTTTCAACCTGTCTGTAGTGTCTGAAATTTCTTCCAGACTTATTTTACTCCCACTACCCCTTTTAGAAATAAACTCTCTTTCTAAGAAAGTAGCATATCGAGCAATAATAACTTTGTGCTCACTTGGAAGATAAAAATAATATCCCTTTGTTCCTTTGGGATGGATCTTGCTGCAAGCTTATCAGAACTATCGTTCTTCACATAAGCATCGCAACCCCATACTTTGAGATAAGACAGGTTTGGTTTCTTCCCAAACCACAACTCATATGGTGTCTTATCTACAACTTTGGTTGGAACTCGGTTAAGCATGTATGCTGCCGTTTCCAAGGCATAGCCCCAAAATGATAATGGAAGACTTGCATGACTCATCATTGATCTAACCATATCCATCAGTGTGCGGTTTCTCCTTTCTGAAACACCATTCCACTCTGGCGTTCGAGGAGGTGTAAGTTGTGAAATTATGCCACACTCCTTGAGGTAATCAATGAATTCTTGACTAAGATACTCGCCCCCTCGATCACTTCGAAGGGTCTTAATCTTTTTGTCAAGTTGGTTTTCTACTTCATTCTTAAACTCCTTAAACTTTTCAAGAGTTTCTGACTTTTGGCGCATTAAATAGATATATCCATATCTGCTAAAATCATCAATAAAAGTCATGAAGTAGATATAAGCTCCTCTAGCCTGAACTGACAATGGTCCACACACATCACTGTGTATGAGTTCTAGTAGTTCATCACTCTTTCTCCAATCTTGGAAAAAGGTTTCTTGGTCATCTTTCCTTGTAAACAAGCGTCGCATGTATCTATGGATTCTAATTCAAATGAATCCAAATACCCATCATTGAGTAACTTAGCAATGCGCTTCTCGTTTATATGACCAAGTCTACAATGCCAAAGGTAAGTTGGGTTCGAGTCACACGATTTCTGTTTCTTATTCTCGATGCAATGTACCGGCTCATGTAAGTTTAAAACATATAAACCATTGTTTAAAGATCCATATCCATAGAAGACATCATCTAGATAAAAGGAACACATCTTGTCCTTAAATTCAAAAACAAAACCTTTAGTGTCTAAACTGGACACCGAGATGATGTTCTTAGAAAAACTTGGAACATAACAACAGTTTTCTAGTTTCAAAACAAGTCCACTGGGCAAACTCATTTTATAAGTCCCTACAGCTAATACAGCTACTCTTGCTCCATTAGCCACTCGTAGGTCCATCTCGTCCTTGGACAACCGTCTGTATTCATTTAGTCCCTCTAGGTCCACACAGATATGAGAACTACATCCTGAATCTAGGACTCATGAGGATGAAATAGAAAAATTACATTCAATCATAAAAATACCTGAAGCACCTGCCCCACTGGGATTTTTCTTTTGAAAGAGGTAGGAATTCTTCTTCCGTGGCCTTTCTTGCCACAATGAAAGCATATAGCTTCCTTTTCATCAGATTGGGGAATATGTTGGCCTTTCTTCACTTTGGGCTTTTGGCCCGGGTGAGCAGACATCTTTGATTTCTTGACCTTGGGGTTGAACTTCCCTTTGCTCATTCTCTTGTTGGTATTTCTCACCAACATATTATTTGAAACAGTCTTTTGTTTCATGTATTTCTCTACTGTCTTGAGCATGGTCAACAGATCGGCAAGACTCTTCTCCATGTTGTTCATATTAAAGTTCATTACGAACGGAGCGAACGATGGAGGCAGGGAACACAAAATGGCATCAACAGCCAAATGAGTATCCATCTTGGAGCCCAAACTTGCGAGCTTCTCTATGTACCCTATCATCTTGAGTACATGAGGCCCGACAGGGTTTCCTTCCTGCAATTTCATCCCGAAAAACGCTCGAGAGATTTCAAATCTCTCAGTCCGTGCACTTTCTTGGAAGAGCTCGCGCAAATGGATATCAATATCCCTAGCGCTCATATTTTCATGCTGCTTCTGCAACTCTGGAGACATTGCAGATAGCATGAGACATTGCACGTCAATAGCATCTTCCACATATTGATCATAAATTATCCGATCTGTTTCAGAAGTGTCTGCTGTGGGCACAACTGGTGGCTCAGTATCTAGTACATGAAACTTTCTCTCTTGTTTCAGTACAATCTTGAGCTTCCGATACCAGTCCAGGTAATTTGGTCCTTGGAGGATATTTTCTTTCTCCAAAATACTTCGCAGCGATAGGTTTGTCGACATCTACAACAAATAAAATTTTAAATCATTATTTGTGAATAGTTATATAAAGGACTTTTATAAACTCCCACTATTTTATTCAAACCTAATAGCCCCCACTATTAAGCTCGAGAATTAGTTGGCAATAATTCCTAGCGGGACCGAATACTCAAATCCTATAGTATGCACACAACTGAGCTATACCTACACACCATAGTCGTTAAGTAGGCACTACTCGCCAGTCACAAATCCATGTGACCCTCGGTGTTCTTAACTTGGGTTAATATTTTCTTAAACCCCTCGCCCATCAAATCAATTGACCTTAGCTGAGCTAACCAATCAATTAATCTGAGTTAAGTCAACCCATCAATAAATTATGAAAAACTACAACTGTACTAACGCGAGCCCACAACTGAGCTGTACCGACTCACGAAGTACGTCGACTATTTTCATTATTATTGATGGAGGGCAAATAAAACTTGACTTAATATTTAGGGGATTTTGATTAGTTGTCTCACCAATATATTTATGGGCTTAGTTTTTATTATTATTATTTTATTCAAGTCCATTTTATTTTCTAAGCCCTGTTAAATTGGGCTAATAGTTATTAGCTACGGGCCAAAATAATTTGATGCTATTGAACCCAAATTGTCAATTAAATCGTTTGTAGCCTTTTAATCCTCGGCTACTTAAATTGATAAATGCTTTTGGCATTTCAAATTATGGGTCACGGAAGACTCGGCCCCATACTAATTCTCTTTATAAATTGAACCCTATTGATTTTAATTCAAAACTTCGGCCGAAGTAGGTTTTGAGTCTTAATTCCAAGCCAACTCTATTAACAGAGTTAAACTACTTTGAGTCCTTTTATTTGTCATGGCCGAATTAAAGTTCCCTTATAGTTCTCATAAGCGTAAGCAATTTTATTTCTCTTACAATTATATTTACAATTAGGAAACTTTACTAAGCAATCTTAATCAATGATAAGATTCGCACATCAAGTCGTTCTCATCAAAGTTTATTGCTTTTCACTTGGATTCTTGCATTGTTTCGTGGGCACAGCAAGGAATATCATAATCATTCAATTAAATTTTTGTTAAAATAAAATATCAATTTATACGATACGATCACAAATAAGCTCGGATACCACTGTTGAGTTTCTCACCAGGCGCAGCGGAAGCTCGTTTCGAACAATACTATTCGAAACATAACCCGGATCTATGTGATACGTATAAATCGAATAGTAACATTAAATAAAACATACCTCGTTGTTGCGGATGCAAACTTCAAGAGTCCCAAACGTGACTCCTCTAGAAATATCAACGCACACGAAACACGAACACTCGAATTCGCTACGGTGCTAGCCCTCGGAATTCTTTCTGCTGTATTCTTTCGGAAGCCCTGGACTAGGATTTCCTTCCGTGTCTCTCTACCTATTTCCTTTTTTTTAATTTTTCTGTCCGTGTCCGTTTTCTCTCTTGGTATATCAATCCCACAATTGAATCACGGACAAACTTTATATTGTGAGTTTTCTACCGCCATTGTCAAATCAGTTACATTAAATAATTTCTTTTAATCTCCAAATTGCACGTACTAAAGTTAGCTTACCCACGTAGCAATGCTACAATTAGGTTTGGAGTAGCCAAATAGGTTTAGCCACGTAGCTTGTAAAAAATGATATATAATATAATAATATAATACAACTTAGACATATTTGATCAACTGAAATCCAACACTAGGATTTATTACTTCCGATATTTCAGAATAAATTTGTAATCCAACAAATTCTAATTCTGAAAATTTATAATTCTAATATCCATTAGAATTAAATAACAATGTCCGTGTTTACGTGCGGATCCTCTAGGTTTCATATACGAAGGCAATATATATCCATACATAGACCGAGGTAACCGTCCAGCAACAGTTTTCAGTCACCCAACGTAATAGAATATTGGTAATGAACCAAAACCGCATTGAACCGATTTCTGTGTAATTCAATCTCTTCATCTCACCGACATCCTGATTAATTCAGTGCATTATGTGTCATCACTGAATTAATCATTTTACTTGATTTCTGAGATATAATAGATCGTAACTCGAATGATAAACATTCATCCATGGCCACGTGTCTAAAATCACTAATATCTCAATCAAGAGGCCAAGATGTCAACTCTCTAATCCAAGAGAGCGATGAATCCTATATTGACTCAACACTATCATCTCTACGCTTCGCTGCACACCCAATAACCGTATTACTCACAATCCGATTAAAGACTGCTTTTAACGGCATCAAAGTGAACAACTACACGTATAGAATAAATGGAGGTCTCAAGTCAGGACATCAGTTACACTCGTTCAACAAGAGAAGTGACCAATGACACTTAATATGTGGTATTCTCTATAAACGGGTCATGTCCAGTGTACCCTAAACTTAGGCACCCCCGAGTATAACTTGAACATGCATCCCTTGGTCTAACTCGACCTAAGTTATACTCGGCGTTGATCTAGATGTTTATGTCCCATCTAAACATCTATCCGATCAAGGACAATTTTAGATAAATAATCGATCTATGGGACTTTACCGTAAAGTTAATTACGAGCAGAAATGTAATTAATAAACAGTAAATACTTGCCTTTATTAACAACTATTCACATTTATTACAAAGTGTCTTGGCACATACGTGCACGCACTAACAATCTCCCACTTGCACTATTGCCAAGCACTATGAACTCTCAGTCCTAGGCCCCTCACATGGGACTCATGTTTCTGCTAAGGTAAGGCCTTATGAGTGGATATGCGATATTCTCGCTAGTATCTACTTTACTTACCAACACATCACTCCTCTGAACTATTTCTCCGAGGATGTGATATTTCCGCAGTACATGCTTAGATCGCTGGTGAGACCTTGGTTCCTTTGCCTGTGCTATGGCAGCATTGTTGTCACAGTATAGTAGCATTGGACCATGACTACTAGGAACCACTTAAAGTTCTGTCATAAAATTATTGATCCAAATAGCTTCTTTTGACGCTTCTGAAGCTGCTATGTACTCGGACTCTGCTGCAGAATCCGTAACTGTTTCTTGCTTTGAACTTTTCCAGCAAACAGCTGCTCCATTTAGACAAAATACATAACCCAGCTGCGATTTCAGATCATCACGATCTGTCTGGAAACTGGCGTCAGTATACCCTCTGACAACCAATTCCTCATCTCCTCCATAGACCAAGAACATATCTTTTGTTCTTCTTAGATACTTGAGGATAGTTTTGACTACTGTCCAATGACCCTCTCCAGGATCACCCTGATAACTACTTGTCATGCTCAAAGCATACGATACATCAGGTCTTGTACATATCATGCCATACATAATGGATCCAATAGCCGAAGCATATGGTATGTTACCCATTCTCTTTCTCTCCTCTAGTGTCTGTGGACACATCGCCTTGGAGAGTTGTATACCATGTGACATAGGCAAGAATCCTCTCTTAGAATCTTGCATATTGAATCTCTTTAGTACCTTGTCAATATATGTACTTTGACTTAGCCCTAGCAGTCTTCTTTGTCGATCTCGGTATATTCTAATACCTAAGATATAAGTTGCTTCCACAAGATCCTTCATTGCAAAACATTTATTCAGCCAATCTTTAGTAGATTCTAGGCTGAACTTATCATTTCCAACAAGAAGTATATCGTCAACATACAGTATTAGGAGGATAATACTGCTCCCACTAACCTTCTTGTAAACGCAAGGTTCATCTGGATTCTTGATTAAACCAAAATCCTTAACCACTTCATCAAATCTTATGTTCCAGCTTCGAGAAGCTTACTTTAATCCATAAATGGATCTCTTCAGCTTACATACTTTATCTGTATTCTCGGATGTTATAAAACCAGGAGGTTGTACCATGTACACTTCCTCCTCTAGCTTTCCGTTTAAGAAAGCAGTTTTAACGTCCATTTGCCAGATCTCGTAATCCTTGTAAGCTGCAATAGCAAGTAAAATCCGAATAGACTTCAGCATTGCAACTGGCGAAAATGTTTCATCATAGTCGATCTCTTGACGTTGAGTGAAACCTTTTGCCACTAGCCTTGCTTTAAAGGTATTAACATTCCCATCCATGTCGATCTTCTTCTTGAAGACCCACTTGTATCCAATAGGTTTTATCCCAATTGGTGCATCTACTAACTCCCAAACTTGGTTGGTATACATGGAGTCCATTTCGGAATTCATAGCATCTAGCCATTTCTCGGAATCTATTGAAGCAACTGCTTCCTCATAAGTCAACGGTTCGTCGTTCTCGACGAGTAGTACATCCTCATGTTGTGTTATAATCCACCCATATCTCTCGGGTTCTCGATGTACTCTCGTAGACTTACGTATATCTTGCGTTTCTTGAATAGGTTCTGGTAATAGAGTCACTTGTACTTGTGGTACTATCTCCATATCAAACTGTTCATTTTCCAACTTGTCTGTAGTGTCTGAAATTTCTTCCAGACTTATTTTACTCCCACTACCCCTTTTAGAAATAAACTCTCTTTCTAAAAAGGTAGCATATCGAGCAATAATAACTTTGTGCTCACTTGGAAGATAAAAATAATATCCTTTTGTTCCTTTGGGATGGATCTTGCTGCAAGCTTATCAGAACTATCGTTCTTTACATAAGCATCGCAACCCCATACTTTGAGATAAGACAGGTTTGGTTTCTTCCCAAACCACAACTCATATGGTGTCTTATCTACAACTTTGGTTGGAACTCGGTTAAGCATGTATACTGCCGTTTCCAAGGCATAGCCCCAAAATGATAATGGAAGACTTGCATGACTCATCATTGATCTAACCATATCCATCAGTGTGCGGTTTCTCCTTTCTGAAACACCATTCCACTCTGGCGTTCGAGGAGGTGTGAGTTGTGAAATTATGCCACACTCCTTGAGGTAATCAATGAATTCTTGACTAAGATACTCGCCCCCTCGATCACTTCGAAGGATATTAATCTTATTGTCAAGTTGGTTTTCTACTTCATTCTTAAACTCATTAAACTTTTCAAGAGTTTCTGACTTTTGGCGCATTAAATAGATATATCCATATCTGCTAAAATCATCAATAAAAGTCATGAAGTAGATATAAGCTCCTCTGGCCTGAACTGACAATGGTCCACACACATCACTATGTATGAGTTCTAGTAGTTCATTCGCTCTTTCTCCAATCTTGGAAAAAGATTTCTTGGTCATCTTTCCTTGTAAACAAGCTTCGCATGTATCTATGGATTCTAATTCAAATGAATCCAAATACCCATCATTGAGTAACTTAGCAATGCGCTTCTCGTTTATATGACCAAGTCTACAATGCCAAAGGTAAGTTAGGTTTGAGTCATACGATTTCTGTTTCTTATTCTCGATGCAATGTACCGGCTCATGTAAGTTTAAAACATACAAACCATTGTTTAAAGATCCATATCCATAGAAAACATCATCTAGATAAAAGGAACACTTCTTGTCCTTAAATTCAAAAACAAAACCTTTAGTGTCTAAACTGGACACCGAGATGATGTTCTTAGAAAAACTTGGAACATAACAACAGTTTTCTAGTTTCAAAACTAGTCCACTGGGCAAACTTATTTTATAAGTTCCTACAGCTAATACAGCTACTCTTGTGCCATTAGCCACTCGTAGGTCCATCTCGCCCTTGGACAACCGTCTGCATTCATTTAGTCCCTGTAGGTCCACACAGATATGAGAACTACATCCTGAATCTAGGACCCATGAGGATGAAATAGAAAAATTACATTCAATCATAAAAACACCTGAAGCACCTGCCCCACTGGTATTTTTCTTTTGAAAGAGGTAGCAATTCTTCTTCCGTGGCCTTTCTTGCCACAATGAAAGCATATAGCTTCCTTTTCATCAGATTGGGGAATATGTTGGCCTTTCTTCACTTTGGGCTTTTGGCCCGGGTAAGCAGACATCTTTGATTTCTTGACCTTGGGGTTGAACTTCCCCTTGCTCATTCTCTTGTTGGTATTTCTCACCAACATTGCATTTGAAACAGTCTTCTGTTTCATGTCTTTCTCTGCTGTCTTGAGCATGGTCAACAGATCGGCAAGACTCTTCCCCATGTTGTTCATATTAAAGTTCATTACGAACGGAGCGAACGATGGAGGCAGGGAACACAAAATGGCATCAACAGCCAAATGAGTATCCATCTTGGAGCCCAAACTTGCGAGCTTCTCTATGTACCCTATCATCTTGAGTACATGAGGCCCGACAGGGTTTCCTTCCTGCAATTTCATCCCGAAAAACGCTCGAGAGATTTCAAATCTCTCAGTCCGTGCACTTTCTTGGAAGAGCTCGCGCAAATGGATATCAATATCCCTAGCGCTCATATTTTCATGCTGCTTCTGCAACTCTGGAGACATTGCAGATAGCATGAGACATTGCACGTCAATAGCATCTTCCACATATTGATCATAAATTATCCGATCTGTTTCAGAAGTGTCTGCTGTGGGCACAACTGGTGGCTCAGTATCTAGTACATGAAACTTTCTCTCTTGTTTCAGTACAATCTTGAGCTTCCGATACCAGTCCAGGTAATTTGGTCCTTGGAGGATATTTTCTTTCTCCAAAATACTTCGCAGCGATAGGTTTGTCGACATCTACAACAAATAAAATTTTAAATCATTATTTGTGAATAGTTATATAAAGGACTTTTATAAACTCCCACTATTTTATTCAAACCTAATAGCCCCCACTATTAAGCTCGAGAATTAGTTGGTAATAATTCCTAGTGGGACCGAATACTCAAATCCTATAGTGTGCACACAACTGAGCTGTACCTACACACCATAGTCGTTAAGTAGGCACTACTCGCCAGTCACAAATCCATGTGACCCTCGGTGTTCTTAACTTGGGTTAATATTTTCTTAAACCCCTCGCCTATCAAATCAATTGACCTTAGCTGAGCTAACAAATCAATTAATCTGAGTTAAGTCAACCCATCAATAAATTATGAAAAACTACAACTGTACTAACGCGAGCCCACAACTGAGCTGTACCGATTCACGAAGTACGTCGACTATTTTCATTATTATTGATGGAGGGCAAATAAAACTTGACTTAATATTTAGGGGATTTTGATTAGTTGTCTCACCAATATATTTATGGGCTTAGTTTTTATTATTATTATTTTATTCAAGTCCATTTTATTTTCTAAGCCCTGTTAAATTGGGCTAATAGTTATTAGCTACGGGCCAAAATAATTTGATGCTATTGGACCCAAATTGTCAATTAAATCGTTTGTGGCCTTTTAATCCTCGGCTACTTAAATTGATAAATGCTTTTGGCATTTCAAATTATGGGTCACGGAAGACTCGGCCCCATACTAATTCTCTTTATAAATTGAACCCTATTGATTTTAATTCAAAACTTCGGCCGAAGTAGGTTTTGAGTCTTAATTCCAAGCCAACTCTATTAACAGAGTTAAACTACTTTGAGTCCTTTTATTTGTCATGGCCGAATTAAAGTTCCCTTATAGTTCTCATAAGCGTAAGCAATTTTATTTCTCTTACAATTATATTTACAATTAGGAAACTTTACTAAGCAATCTTAATCAATGATAAGATTCGCACATCAAGTCGTTCTCATCAAAGTTTATTGCTTTTCACTTGGATTCTTGCATTGTTTCGTGGGCACAGCAAGGAATATCATAATCATTCAATTAAATTTTTGTTAAAATAAAATATCAATTTATACGATACGATCACAAATAAGCTCGGATACCACTGTTGAGTTTCTCACCAGGCGCAGCGGAAGCTCGTTTCGAACAATACTATTCGAAACATAACCCGGATCTATGTGATACGTATAAATCGAATAGTAACATTAAATAAAACATACCTCGTTGTTGCGGATGCAAACTTCAAGAGTCCCAAACGTGACTCCTCTAGAAATATCAACGCACACGAAACACGAACACTCGAATTCGCTACGGTGCTAGCCCTCGGAATTCTTTCTGCTGTATTCTTTCGGAAGCCCTGGACTAGGATTTCCTTCCGTGTCTCTCTACCTATTTCCTTTTTTTTAATTTTTCTGTCCGTGTCCGTTTTCTCTCTTGGTATATCAATCCCACAATTGAATCACGGACAAACTTTATATTGTGAGTTTTCTACCGCCATTGTCAAATCAGTTACATTAAATAATTTCTTTTAATCTCCAAATTGCACGTACTAAAGTTAGCTTACCCACGTAGCAATGCTACAATTAGGTTTGGAGTAGCCAAATAGGTTTAGCCACGTAGCTTGTAAAAAATGATATATAATATAATAATATAATACAACTTAGACATATTTGATCAACTGAAATCCAACACTAGGATTTATTACTTCCGATATTTCAGAATAAATTTGTAATCCAACAAATTCTAATTCTGAAAATTTATAATTCTAATATCCATTAGAATTAAATAACAATGTCCGTGTTTACGTGCGGATCCTCTAGGTTTCATATACGAAGGCAATATATATCCATACATAGACCGAGGTAACCGTCCAGCAACAGTTTTCAGTCACCCAACGTAATAGAATATTGGTAATGAACCAAAACCGCATTGAACCGATTTCTGTGTAATTCAATCTCTTCATCTCACCGACATCCTGATTAATTCAGTGCATTATGTGTCATCACTGAATTAATCATTTTACTTGATTTCTGAGATATAATAGATCGTAACTCGAATGATAAACATTCATCCATGGCCACGTGTCTAAAATCACTAATATCTCAATCAAGAGGCCAGGATGTCAACTTTATAATCCAAGAGAGCGATGAATCCTATATTGACTCAACACTATCCTCTCTACGCTTCGCTGCACACCCAATAACCGTATTACTCACAATCCGATTAAAGACTGCTTTTAACGGCATCAAAGTGAACAACTACACGTATAGAATAAATGGAGGTCTCAAGTCAGGATATCAGTTACACTCGTTCAACAAGAAAAGTGACCAATGACACTTAATATGTGGTATTCTCTATAAACGGGTCATGTCCAGTGTACCCTAAACTTAGGCACCCCCGAGTATAACTTGAACATGCATCCATTGGTCTAACTCGACCTAAGTTATAGTTGGCGTTGATCTAGATGTTTATGTCCCATCTAAACATCTATCCGATTAAACATCTATCCGATCAAGGACAATTTTAGATTGATAAATAATCAATCTATGGGACTTTACCGTAAAGTTAATTACGAGAAGAAATGTAATTAATAAACAGTAAATACTTGCCTTTATTAACAACTATTCACATATATTACAAAGTGTCTTGGCACATACGTGCACGCACTAACAATTAAGATTAAGGGGAGAGAGGCTCCTAAGGCCACCTAAGCCTCCCCTTCCACGTGGGCACTAATTGCCCCGTCATCTCCCCCCTTTGGCGGAGGGGGGTCTCCCCTTTTTTTTTTCTTCCACGGAGGGGGTTCCGTCTTCTTAAGCGAGGGGGTCCCCCCCCTCCCCCTTGGGCGAAGGGGGCCCCCTTTGGGCGTAGAGGGGGTCGACCGATCCCCCTCCCATACCACTCTTTCCACTACCGCTTCTCCCGCGGTTATCTTAAGATCTAAGCGCCATCTTAAAAATCCGATACATACGGATGACTTCCTAATGATCTCCTTAAGACCCCGAGGCATCTAATTTCGATTCCGGGTCGGGCCAATTTTCGGCCGAATCGACCCCCGGGGCGGACCCTCGGAGCGTCGTGGGCATGCCCTGGGGCGGCGTCCGTCGCCCCTCCATCGCCCACGCATCGCCCCTACTATCGCCCGCGGGTCGCCCACTTCATCACCCAAGGGTCGCCCATCTATCGCCCACCGAGGGGCACCCGTGTTCGGGTTTCTCTCTCTACCCTGCCGACCCCTTGGGCGTTTCTCTCTCTTCACGGATTGAGTTCCGGGCGTACCAGGGTCGACAGCCCTCGCCCCCTAGGCAGCGGCCATCGCCCACAGCCCCATCGGGCACCGAGTGAAAGATCCTAAGATTTTAAGAATAAGAAAACTTACCAAAATTTCCTGTGCAAAACATAAATAACATTAATCAATTAAAGTAAGTACAACCCATTATTCTTTGAACAACAAATACTTCACCATTCCTGTTTCTTTCCAGACCGATGTCCGCCTCACTCTTTCCGCCCATAGGGCTGATCACGAAAGTGTCCAGGGTCGAATTCCGTCATCCAAACCCCCTTGTTTCCGACCATACAGAGAACCCAGACTCAACTTTCCCAAATATTTAAAGAATAACCCGAGACCCAATTTACAACATAATGAGACAAAATAATCTATCAAATATTCAATTGCAGACATTGTCATTGTTTTCAATTCTGTGGTCACAGAGTCCCAATTTCCTTCCTATTGTAAATGCCGCCCCCAAATTCAAACCATAAAAGGGGCAGCCATTGATTAAGGAATTTCCCAACATCATTGTTCCACCCCCAAGGTAAGCGACGGACATTTGATAATCAGGACCAGCAACCGGAAGATTATGAACGTTGCTCTTTCAAACGGAGAAGGGTAGATGGCCACCCCTTCACGGCACTATCCAAAGTCCTTCGAAGCCCAACTACTCTCATTGTCTCACGAAATCGTCCAGGTACAGGAACAGAACAGAACAACCGGCTCCCCCGTCGTCCAAGTGGCGCCATTCCAGTACGGGAAAGGCTTCCTCACCCCGGGGCAGAGCTCGGCTCTATTTCCGATCAGTTCAGAACATAGTTTCCCTTCAGTTTTGAGTCAAATCTACACCTCCCGACATCCAGGACTTAAGCAATGAGAGACATTCACGGGCACTGAGTCACACAAAATCAACCTTAAACTAGACCCACGCACCCCACTGACAGAACTCACAGCCGCAGCAAACAATAAGACGTCACAGTACGAGGACGAGGGAGAACAAAAAGGGGTGAAACGTACACACCACAGAATCCAACAATCCACTAGTATACATTGAAACTCAGCCACCGTCACCGATACTTCCATCCAACCAGGGGTGTTACACAGGTAAGGTCGCCGGTATTGACCATCAACCGGAGTGGTGCCCCTCTCATCAGAAGGACGACTTCCCCACTCCGACCCGACTCTGCCCTTTTTCCCCAAACTATCCAACGCCACTCTCTTTCACTATTGGACACCCACACACCCCACAGTACCGGACACAAATTCAGAATACAAGGGACAGGACAATCGCACATTATCTGAGAGCAAAATGATAACGGCGAGTCTACTGAGGCGGCAAGTTCTTAAACCAACTTCCTAAAAATATAAAAAGAAGGATTGAGAGATAAAGGTCGTACCTCGTTCCACTTCCTCCACACAAGACTTCAAGCTCCGTTCGTCTCCGCACGACGTCACCTCGAGTTGGACGTTTCAGCCCGCTCTCTTCTCGAAATTTTATGCGCGGATCCACCTTTGGCGCCACCGTATTCACCTTTCTCTGTCTCCTTCCGTTTTTATTCCTCTTCTGATATCTTCCCCCCTTTCTCTCTGTTTCCTTTCTTCTTTTTCTTGTTACGACCTCTCCTTCTTATTATAAAATCAATAACCGCCTCATTCGCCTCTTCTTTTGTGGCTTAGTGTGTAATGACCCGAAATTTTACACTCTTGAAATTAATGTATATATAATGAGTTTGAGGATGATTGATAATGACTTAAGTAGTTTTGAGTATGAATGATGTATATCTAAGTGTATGAATGTTTAAACATGTGACGAACTAATGATGGATGCCTTGGCTGCCCAAAAATGAAGGTATGTGAATTAAAGCGGGGTTGTCGCGAAGGGTTAGAGGATGAAAGACGAATGCCCGAAGTGGGCGTTACAATATTAAGGTTCGTCCTAGATTGAACACGAGGAGGGTCGGAGTAGGTCGGGTAAGGGTCCACGGCCACCGACCCCGGGGGCGATAGCCATCGACCCCCTAACATGCCCAAGGGGTGATGGATAGACGACCCCGGGCAAGTGTGAGGACAGAGGAGGATCGACCCCCATATCTCCCAGGGGGCGAGGGGAGATCGACCCTCGCATTGCCCAAGGGGCGACACCTTGCGACGGATGAGCGTGTCTGTGTCGCCCAAGGGACAATGGACAGACGTACCATAGGTATATCCCGGGGGCGACCCTAGAGCGACGAGTGGCAACGCGTGAGCATTATATGGATGATAGCAACGGGGGCTCGGAGGGAGTCCAGAGGGGGCCCAGAGGGGACCCAACGGGGGCTCGGAGGGAGCCCAGAGGGCGTCCAGAGGGGACCCAACGGGGGTCCAGAGGGGATCCGAGGATAGGCACTTATGAGACCCTTGAACCAATACCCACCGTTGATGAAATGGACAAAAGCTTCCAAGGATGAATTGTGGCCATGGGATCAAGTTGACTAGTCAACCAAATATATTATTTAAATAATGATGTGGGGAGTCCAAAATAGAATGATGGTAATTTGGTCCCTAGTTGCTAATGGAAGAGGATGAGGGGCCTCATGATGAATTTGAGGCGGTGAATCCCTCTTGAAAGGGGGGAATTCGTCCTCTTTCCCCCACATAACACACACACACAAAAGGACTTAGAAAGAAAAAGGAAGAAGGGGGAGTTCGGCGAAGAGGAAGAAGAAGAGGAAAGGAAGGCGATTCGATTCACCAAAGTGGATCCGAGAATAAGAAGGATTAGGCGCCGAGCTTGTGAAAGGCTAAGGGCCGAAGGGAGGCTACCTTCGCGGGCTGAAGTGGTGCGGCGAAGGGCGGAGCTCACCGACTTGTGTCGAGGTGCAACCGGCCGGTAACCCCTACATCCCTCCTTCGCTTTTAAGCTTAGTTGTGGTGCATGCTGTTAAATTTCATGGCTGTGGTTGGGCTGTGATATGGAAGTGGTTTGGAGAGGGTTAGAGGGTGGCCGAACCCTTAAAGGTGAAGGAAGCCACCCGAACCCCTCTATGTTTGAGTATGTGTATGCGTGTGGTTGTTGGCTTACCGAAAGGCTGCGCTTGGGGCGAGCCTTGAGGGAAATGATTGCGGTCCTTAGGGGCTGGAAATGAGTGAAGTTAAGGTATGGAATAGGGGAACGTCGAGCCCCTATTCCACCTCGCGCTCTAGGAGCGGAATCGCGTGGCTTTGGCCATGGAAATCAAATCGGCTAAGTGCTGGAAATTATGCGGCGTTGTAAGGCCAGAACGGGAGCCTAGAAGGGCTGTCCCTCGTGCTAGAAAAGCACGGAAAAGTTATGCTCGGGGTTGGATGGGAGGTGAGACCGAATGGGGTGACATTCGGTTGAAACGGGCAAGAATAATGAGTGTTACTTGAGCTCAAATGAGGGAGTAGGAATGTGGTAGAAACAAGTGGAAAATGATGGGGGAAGGTCAAAGCCGAATTGGTTTATCATTGGGATGTACAGAAAACGAAAAATGGCCGAAATGATGATTAGACGGGTACATGGTTTCACTCGCCTAAGGGGAAATGCACTTGGAGTTTGGTTTTGAGATTTTAGGGGTGTCTTCCTACCTTATCTAAGAGGTTGAAAATGGCAGACATGAATGGAAATTGATGAGGAAAGGTGAAGGCCGAATGGGTTGAAAACTGATGACTATGTTGCACAAAAAAAATGGTTATTTGAGTACGGTTAGCTTTTGATGGTGTGTGCCGTCCTTGTGGTTGTTTATGGGGGGTTAAAATGAAATGAAGTCTAGCTTCTTGCAGGTAGTAGAAGTGTGTTTTGGGCTGCGTTTCTTGCAAGAAGAGACATTAACAAGATTTTGAAAAGTTTGAGCGTGTAGCTCGCATACATGTAACGAATCTTTTGCTAATCAATGTAAATGTAATATTTTTGCATAAATCAAATTGTTTCGATCCTTTCATAGTGTCCTTTAATTATGGTAGGGGTCCCACCATCCAACTTTATAATTATAAAATTTTCGATCATTAGACCGACCCCCTGTACGGCCCAACCTAGGACCGATCTCCGAATTCCGGCACCCACTTTGGGCGTTCATTTTCCATTCTTTTTCACCTCTGACCGACCTCGCGTCAATCCGATGACCCCCATTTTTGGGCATTCGGGGCACCCCTATCCTGGTCACCCACGCGTTCACCCCTCTCACGCTTACATACCCCTCGCCCACACTTAGTCTGGGATACCCGAAGCTCATCCCTACTTCAATGGCGTTCCGTTCGGTCATTCTAATATCCCAGAAATCTCGGGTCGTTACAGGAGGTGTAATGACCCGACATTTTATGATTTAAAAGTATATGAAAGAGGGCCGTTCGGAGTAAGGATGAGCTTCGTAAATGGTCGGCCAAGTATGGGCGAGGTGAGTGACCGAAAGAGGGGTTAACACAATAATAAGCCGTGAATGGATATCTTGGATACGTAAAAATGAGAGTCCTTAGAATGACATGAGACTGGTCCTAAGTGATAGAGGACGGAAAATGAAGGTCTAAAGTGGGTGACGGATTTCGGTGATCAGCCCTAGGTTGGGTCGTATGAGGGTCGGTGTCGGGTAGGGTCGTGGGCGACGGCCGCTGCCCAGGGTGCGAGAGCGGTCAACCCTGGCACGATCAGACGTCAAATGGTGAAGAGAGAGAAACCCGATCAAGGGGCGACCCTGGAAGGGCGACGGGGATGCATCCTGGAGGTCTGATGAGCGACAGAGGGGCGAAAGCCGCTGCCCCTGGCATGCCCAGACCTCAAACCGTGAAGAGAGAGAAAGTGGATCAGGGATGCCTCAGGGAGGGCGATGTGGCGTCGATCAGTGGGCGATGGCCACCGACCCCGGGGCACGTCTTGGATGCCCAGAGGGCATCCTTGAGGGTCATTTCGGCCGAAAAACGGCCCGACCCGGGATTGAAATTAGACGCCTCGGGGGTCCTAAGGAGGTCGTTAGGAGGCGTGTAGTGTGTGTTAGAATTTTGAGGTAGGGTCTATGTAAAGACCCGAAATTTGATTTATAAAATATAATGATTTTGTGTAAGTTTGAATAAATAAATAGATGAGTCAAACGTGGACTTAGTCAAAATTCGACGTGGACACGAGAGTCTAGTATTCTCTTAATCAACTGACATTGTTAGTGAGGCATTATCGATGCTGGGTTCGGTTACGTGTGGTTAGGTTACACGAGAAAGGGGACGCCCTGACTCAAACGTAATCGGATTCGGGTAGCGATCTTGTTCGCGTTCTACGTCGAGGATTCTATGACTATAAATTAACCGACGAACTTGAGTGCAAAAAATTATAAACTTTAGTTGAGGGAATTAGAACTAAGCAAAAATATGATTTATTAGGAAATGGGAAAAGAAACAAAATTATAACACAAATTAGGAGGTAGTCAAGGGATTTCCATTTTTCCCCAACCATATATTTCTTTTAAGAAGGAACGGAGGGGTTCCAGAGGAAGGGAGATAGCTTCCTCCCGAAGTTTCCTTTCCACTTTGGGGTTGTGAGCTTTCCTGATAGCCGTCGTCGTCGCGGGAAGGGCATCCGTAGGTAGAGGCGCATCGCCAGGTCTAAGAGCACCAAGTCGCTACTCGAAGGATTCAGAGCGGAGTCTGTACGTCTCTGCCTTTTCTTTCTTGTTTTGCTTGATTTTGGTCTCCGTCCCCAATAGTTGTTTGACGTCCTACTATTGTCTGTGGCTGATTGTCGTGTCCTCGGTTTTGATTAGGTATGGTCGTCACTGCCCTTTCTTTATCTTTTCTTCGTTTCTGTCTGTGCCGTTTTCGTCGAACTCATGGTCGACTTATTATTGCTAGTGTTGGTGAGTATGTCCATGGGTTGCTAGAGTTAGTACCCTTTGTTGTCTCGGTCTTGATTTCGTGCTTGAAGTCGTTTTGGTGTTCAGATGGTGCCGCTGTGGTGTTGCACGCTTGATGGAGGAACGGGGTGATGTTGAATTTATGTTCTTTCGGGTTCTATAGATGCATTAGTGAGGTTGAAGCCATAACCTTGTGGTATTTTGGTGCTGCTTTCCGTTGTGTGAGGATGATAATTTCCTCGGTGGGTTGGGTCACCGAGACCCATAATATTGAAATCTTGCAATGATGTTGACATGCGGTTGGTTGGTTGGAAACTAGTCCTGGGGTGATGTAACTGGCTTTCTCCTGCTGTGGTAGTACTCGGCTTGCCTTATAATTGCCAGTGGAATTCGATATGCATCTTTATGCTGTAAAGGACGCATGGATGCAACAAGTAGGTCTTGAGGTGAGGATTAAATGTGGCCGCTGTTACAGATGATGTTTTTGGAATATTTTGACCAGTATCACCGAGTGACTCGAGAGTGTGGTTTAGTATGGTTGGATTCATCCGGAATGTTGGATGTCGTCATTGATGACAACCCATTCCGAAGGGTCTCCATGACTACGGAAAGTTGTGGCTATATGAGCGATGTGATACTCAGATTTGTTTCGTATGAGTTTGAGATGTTACCCGACTGTGTTGTCGGAGGAGAACGGGGAGGTGGCGCCACACGCGGTCGCACCTGCTGCCGTTTCTCGGGGCATTCCCGGAGCAATGAGTGGGGACGCACTATGGTGATCCTGACACCGTACGAAGTGTTGATATATGAAGTGACGGTGAAACGAGGGAGTCGCAGTGTTTATTTACTATTTTATTGGATTGTGAATTGTATATCGTTGTTCGTTGAGCTATCTGCTTCATTCTGATATTATATGCCTTCTGTGGGTTCTGTTATGTGGATAGATGATGAGTTCATTGGGATTGCGGATGTGCATGCCCTTGTCTGTCTGTTGTAATTATGTGCCTCTTTAATTGAACCGATATATGACTTGAGTATGGCTTTGAGTCTCTATAATGATTTAACGCATGAAAAACTGTTTTCAAAAGATGCACGTTAGGGAGAATCTAGAAGTCTCACATGTTTTCGTGTGTATGCATGGAGGGATATGTACTCGGCGTTTATCGTTGACCCCTTCGAGGAACCTTCCTCCAGTTTTGCAGCTCAACGCAGGAAAGGATACAGAGTACAGAGGAGTGTTATTCAGAATAGTAGCATTCACGGGTAAGGATTTGAAGTTGTGGACTTCTACCAACAGTTGACTAGTCAAAATTGAATATTAAATTTCTGAAAAAAAAAATGTGTACAGGAAGGCGGGATTTTACAGTTGGTATCAGAGCTAGGTTATGACAGAGTAATAAGGTGGAATATGATGCGCATCATGTCTGATGAACAGAATAATATGTTGACCCATGACTCGAAATGACTAATTAAAGTCATAAATTAGTAAGTAAAATAGGATTAAAATACACATATAGACTCACCAAATTAGTTAGTTGGAAGATGTCAAGAGGCAGCTATGGTCGCAAAGCATCTAGCAAAGATCATCGAATCAGTTTCATTCCTTGGAAATACCCGCGAGGTACATCAGCTGCCATACATGAATCTCCTGGTAGTGTGACGGATCCCCCTCAACATGGCCATTGTTTTCACATGATGGTGTAACTTCTCAACATGATGACATTCCCATTATGGGGTCCCTATCTCCATTTTTGAAACGAGATTCAGTCAAGGTGCCCAGCTAGATTTATTCTACCATGCAGAGGAAGAGGTATCACAACACTTGGCGGGTCTTGCAGGAAAGAGAGAAGCTTCGCAATGGTTGGAGATCTAGCTTAGAGCATAGATGATGGTAAAATTTGAGATTTCTCAAGTAAAGAAACATGCAGATGCTACAGTCAAGCTTTAGGAGCAACTTCAAAAAAAAAAAAAAGGGAACGAGCATTACAGGTAGAGAGAAAAATAATTGAAAAAGACAGAGAGATCAATGCTAGAAATGGAGAGCTGATGAAGCAGGAAAGCATTCACTTTCCCGGCAGCTTTCCAAGGGAAAGTCTCGTGGTCTCGGATGGAGTTTTCGGAGCCTTAGATGCCTCCAGATCTATATTAGTGACATTGCATTTTTCAAAACGGAGATTGCGGTACTAATGGCCATAGCAATGTTATCAATGTTGATTTGGCTAATGGAGAGCACCATGACGAGGGTGTCGAGAGGAGAGTTGAGGTGGTACAAACTGATCGTGTTGTCGACAAGAATAGAGATAATGGATCAATGGACGATATGGCTTATAAAGCTGAGGGCCTTGTCAAGGAAAACAAGGTCAAGGTCATGGAGAAGGGTATCTGGTATGGCAACGGGGTAATCGGCATGATTGTGCGATTAGTGCTGTCACCATGAAGGAGCTGAAGGCCTATCAGACTACGGATGTGGCGTCTGCATCGACATTGTGGGTTTTAACAACATCGTGAGTGCTGTAGTTGTTTAGGATGCCAAGAACGGGAATTCAGGAAGGAAGGAGAGTGAAAGGGATGTGGTATGCAGTGTCGCAGTGAAGAAAGGCACCAACAATTGGTTCACTACAATTCAGGTGGTCTTTGAGAATGGGAAGGTTGAGGTCATTGAAGATAGTATCCACGATGGGAACACAGTGAAGAATGTTGAGGAGTCTAACACTACAGATCATAATAAGCTTGGCTATTGCAAAGGTGAATAGCAATGGGAGGTTCCTCTAATTCAGCTTGGCAGAATTCTGGGGGTAGCTCTAGGGGATTTGACATCCCTGGTGTGTCGGAGAGGAATTTCAGGTCATTTCAGTCGGAAAGGGTTGATCCCTTAACTGAGTCTCATCAGGACCTTGTTGGGCTTAGGAAGGCAAGGGAACGAACGGTTTCTGCGTCCGTGGAGAACAGTAGGAATGCATTGGGGTATGCGCATTATTATGGGGAGGAGGCTACAGTAAACCCTCACTCATGTGCCTTAGAGTGGGATGACGTCAGCTTGTGGCAGCGGTTGGACGAGCAGGAGAGGCTGGTCGATGAGCTCGAGTGCCTGCATATACTCATGTAGATAGTAGAGATCGTCAATGAGGCCCATTCACAAGGGGTGGTTGTACAAAATGTTCGCCCTTCTCGCTTCGTGATGTCCTCATTCGACCGCATTTCCTTCATCCTAAATCTTGTTCGGATTCGGGAGATGGCTCATCCCAGGATGGGTTGAATAGTCGAACCGGCGCAAAGAAAGAATCGTCTTCCTTGCCGCTTGAACGGCTGCGAAGAGGAAGATTGAGAATGGAAGCTTCACAGTAGGGAAAAACAACGAGCAATGTCCTATCAGACAGTAGTGGCATGCACTCAAGCTCTGTTTGTCCAACACAAGGTTCGTTAATCGGAGGCAGGGGCAATCATAAAGTTAGTGCCAGTAGCAATGTGAACAAGAAGTCGAGAAGGCTCAATCTTTTCCAATGAGGAATGTTTTGACAATGGAGACAGACGGGTGCACTAGTCCTGAGGAAGCAGTTGGATCTCCTAGTCCCGGTGTCTCGGTTACTTCTTTTGAGTTATTCTGCCCATCTCGAGCGAAGAGGGCCCAGCTGCAATCCAGTGATGAGTAACTCCAGAGTCAGTTCCTTAATGAAACAAGGGATGATTTGGCAGAATGCGAAGCTGCATTAGAGCTCAAAGAGAAAATTGAAGAAGAGGACTCGTTGCTGGAATTTCTATTACCAATGCGATAGAAAAAGCAAGAAGTTGCTGATAAACTGCAGGATACCATCTCTCTTCTGTTTATGGATGTGGAAGAAGTGTCAAAGCAGTGGACAATTCTAAAGAAAAAGGTGACCCCAAGCCTAGAAGAGAATGATCTTGCAGATTCGAGTCTACTTGCACAAACGTCAGGAGACATTAAGGACCCAACCGCAGTGGGTCCATCCATATCCATTTTTCCATGGTATTGAAGATAAATTCCTTGGCCTGGATACCAGTCAAGTTTCTCACAGTCGCAGCGAGAAGAAGAGAGCTTTCACTTGAGAAACTCTCGATTGGTGAAGAACTTTAGCAAGTTAGAGGCAGCGCATTTCTTGACACGGTACCAGTCTTTTAAGTCTTCGGGGAGACCACTTGCCAGATCTTCATCGTTGAGCAACAAAGGTAGAGGTTCTGTAGTAATGGCTGAAAGAAGTTCAGCCAATAATTCTACATCCAAAGTCCAACATAGTGAAATTAAGAGGAGTGGATGGATACAACCTTTTTTTTTAGAAGGCTTGTGCAAGTATCTATCTTTTAGTCAGTTAAAGTGATAACAGACATGAAGCAAGGGGATCTGCTAAACTCTTCCAACTTAGTCGGTTCCCTGAGCTTAGATAGAGATGGAGAGTTCTTTACCACTGTCGGGGTGAACGAAAGATAAAGGTTTTGGAATGTGATCCAATTTTGAATCAGGACCGCGATATTCACTATCCAAACGTGGAGATGACGAGCAGATCGAAGCATAGTTGCATATATTGAGACACTTACATTGGAAGTAAGATTGCATCAAGTAACCTTGAAAGCATAGTATAGGTCTGGTGATGGTCAAGGGGTGAGTAGGCCGTCGCCTGATGCTGTCATAGTTTCTAGTGATGGCGGTCCAAATATCTTAACGAGCAATGAAATTGCATCTGTTGGTGATGAGCATTCTAAAATCAGCCAGTAAATGACACCGTAAAATGGCGACATGTATCATATGGATGATGCTCAGAAGATGGTTGTTTTGAAGTCTATGCAACAACCCATGATTTTTCATAGACTTGCTTATAGTGTTCAGACACAAGACGGTATCGATGTACATCGAACAATTTTTGCTATTAATGCATTGGTTTACCTGTTGAACCGATGGTAACCAGTGAACCGTCCTTGCCACATTTAGCGCTGCCTTTGGGGAGATTCAGATCCCAGCTTCTGGTTAAACTCGGGAAGCGAAAAATTTTGGGGCCTGAAAAAAAAAAAAGAGAAGAAAAACTATCTTGGCAAAAGAAAGTGTCGGCAAGATTTGGGATGGATTTCAGTCAATAGTGGTTTATGCCTTGGTTTAACTCGTGTTTGAAGCCGCTACTTATTTTGTGGGGATGAAAAAGTCAAGATGTAGCGGCCTGATTAGGTTTCGCGATTTTAGAGGGGATTTGGTTGTTTTGTTCATGGTATCGAAACTGCTTTTGTTCACCTCTTGTTTTGAAATTTCTGTTAAATTCTGATATACATCTGGATGTTGGTTGGCATAGTTGTGGTGACTGGTTATTTAGAATTATTGATGGGTTGAAATTTACTGTCAATACTTCTGGAGACGCAAATAGGTCGGATGTCTCACTTGCTTCCTTATTGTAGATTCGGATTTCTTTTTTCTTTTTTTTCCTTTTGATAGGGTGTGAAGAATCCCTGGCGTATGAAACGAATCTTTCCATAAGACCAGATAGTTTGTTGATAATGCTGTCGATTTTGTTCATGATTATATACCAGATGCTACGTCTCATATTTTCTTACCTCTTGCAGTACCTTAATAAGTGTTGGATATTTTTGCCTCGCTCAGATGATGCTTTGTCCTTCGAGATGCATTTTTAGTGGTTGTAGAGAAGTTATGGCTGGAGCAGTCTTGTTCGTGTTGAAAATGGGAAATAGTCATAAGGGTTGATTCAGTTGAAATAGAATAGTGATACTAAGCAAAATTTCGAGGACGAAATTTATTTAAGGGGGGTAGATTGTAAAGACCCGAAATTTGATTTATAAAATATGATGATTTTGTGTAAGTTCGAACAAATAAATAGATGAGTCAAATGGGTGGACTTAGTCAAAATCCGAGGTGGACACGAGAGTCTAGTATTCTCTTAATCAACTGACATTGTTAGTGAGGCATTATCGATGCTGGGTTCGGTTACGTGTGATTAGGCCTCGCGAGAAAAGGAACCTGACTCAAACGTAATCGGATTCAAGTAGCGCGTTCTACGTCGAGGATTTAAGACTATAATTAACCAACGAACTTAACTGCAACAATTATAAATTTTATTTGAGGGAATTGTAACATAAGTAAAAATATGATTTATTAAGAAAAAAAAAGAAACAAAATTATAAAACAAATTCGGAGGTAATCAAGGGATTTCCATTTTTCCCCAACCATATATTTCTTTTAAGAAGGAACGGAGGGGTTCCAGAGGAAGGGAGATAGCTTCCTCCCGAAGTTTCATTTCCACTTTGGGGTTGTGAGCTTTCCTGGTAGCCGTCGTCGTCGCGGGAAGGGCATCTGTAGGTAGAGGCGCATCGCCAGGTCTAAGAGCACCAAGTCGCTACTCGAAGGATTCAGAGCGGAGTCAGTACATCTCTGCCTTTTCTTTCATGTTTTGCTTGGTTTTCGTCTCCGTCCCCAGTAGTTGTTTGGCGTCCTGCTATTGTCTGTGGTTGAGTGTCGTGTCCTCGGTTTTGATTAGGTATGGTCGTCACTGCCCTTTCTTTGTCTTTTCTCCGTTTCTTTTTCTGCCATTCTCGTCGAACTCATGGTCGTCTTATTGTTGCTGGTGTTGGTGAGTCTGTCCATGGGTTGCTTGAGTCAGTACCCTATGTTGTCTCTGTCTCTATTTCGCGCTTGGAGTCGTGTTGGTGTTCGGATGGTGCCGCTGTGTTGATGCGCGCTTGATGGAGGAACGGGGTGATGTTGAATTTATGTTCTTTCGGGTTCTATAGATGCATTAGTGAGGTTGAAGCCATAACCTTGTGGTATTTTGGTGCTGCTTTCCGTTGTGTGAGGATGATAATTTCCTCGGTGGGTTGGGTCACCGAGACCCATAATATTGAAATCTTGCAATGATGTTGACATGCGGTTGGTTGGTTGGAAACTAGTCCTTCATGATGTAACTGGATTTCTCCTGCTGTGGTAGTACTCGGGTTGCCTTATAATTGCCGGTGGAATTTGATTTGCATCTTTATGTTGTAAAGGACGCACGGATGCAACAAGTCTGTCTTGAGGTGAGGATTAAAATGTGGCCGCTGTTACATATGATGTTGTTGGAATATTTTGGCCAGTATCACCGAGTGACTCAAGAGTGTGCTGTAGTAAGGTTGGATTGATCCGGGATGTTGGATGTCGTCATTGATGAAAACCCATTCTGAAGGGTCTTCATGACATACGGAAAGCTGTGGCTATATGAGCGATGTGATACTCAGATTTGTTTCGTATGAGTTTGAGATGTTACCCGACTGTGATATCGGAGGAGTACGGGGAGGTGGCGCCACACGCGGTCGCACCTGCTGCCGTTTTCCGGGCGCTCCCGGAGGAGAGGGTGGGGACGCACTGCGGTGGTCCTGGTACCGTATGAAGTGTTGATATATGAGGTGACGGAGAAATGAGGGAATCTTGTTTATTTACTGCTTTATTGGATTGTGAATTTGTATGTCGTTGGTTCATTGTGCTATCTGTTTCATTCTGATTCATATGTCTTCTGTGGTTTTTGTTATGAGGATAGATGATGAATCATTCATTGGGATTGCGGATGCCCTTGTCTGTCCGTTGTAATTATGTGCATCTTTAATTGAATTGTTATATGACTTGTGTATGGTATTGAGTCACTATAATGAATTAATGCATGAAAAACTGTTTTCAAAAGATGCACGTTAGGGAGAATCTAGAAGTCTCACATGTTTTCGTGTGTATGCATGGAGGGATATGTACTCGGCGTTTATCGTTGACCCCTTCGGGGAACCCTCCACCAGTTTTGCAGCTCAACGCAGGAAAGGATACAGAGTACAGAGGAGTGTTATTCAGAATAGTAGCATTCACGGGTAAGGATTTGAAGTTGTGGACTTCTACCAACAGTTGACTAGTCAAAATTGAATATTAAATTTCTGAAAAAAAAAATGTGTACAGGAAGGCGGGATTTTACAGTTGGTATCAGAGCTAGGTTATGACGGAGTAATAAGGTGGAATATGATGCGTATCATGTCGGATGAACAGAATAGTACGTTCACTCGAAATGACTAATTAAAGTCATAAATTAGTAAGTAAAATAGGATTAAAATACACATATAGACTCACCAAATTAGTTAGTTGGAAGATGTCAAGAGGCAGCAGCTACGGTTGCAAAGCATCAAGCAAAGTTCACCTAATCAGTTTTATTCCTTGGAAATACCCGCGAGGTGCATCAGCTGCCATACATGAATCTCCTGGTAGTGTGACGGATCCCCCTCAACATGGCCATTGTTTTCACATGATGGTGTAACTTCTCAACATAATGACATTCCCATTATGGGGTCCCTATCTCCATTTTTGAAACGAGATTCAGTCAAGGTGCCCAGCTAGATTTATTCTACCATGCAGAGGAAGAGGTATCACAACACTTGGCGGGTCTTGCAGGAAAGAGAGAAGCTTCGCAATGGTTGGAGATCTAGCTTAGAGCATAGATGATGGTAAAATTTGAGATTTCTCAAGTAAAGAAACATGCAGATGCTACAGTCAAGCTTTAGGAGCAACTTCAAAAAAAAAAAGGGAACGAGCAATGTAGGTAGAGAGGATGAAAAAGACAGAGAGATCAATGCTAGAAATGGAGAGCTGATGAAGCAGGAAAGCATTCACTTTCCCGGCAGCTTTCCAAGGGAAAGTCTCGTGGTCTCGGATGGAGTTTTTGTAGCCTTAGATGCCTCCAGATCTATATTAGTGACATTGCATTTTTCAAAACGGAGATTGCGGTACTAATGGCCATAGCAATGTTATCAATGTTGATTTGGCTAATGGAGAGCACCATGACGAGGGTGTCGAGAGGAGAGTTGAGGTGGTACAAACTGATCGTGTTGTCGACAAGAATAGAGATAATGGATCAATGGACGATATGGCTGATAAAGCTGAGGGCCTTGTCAAGGAAAACAAGGTCAAGGTCATGGAGAAGTATATCTGGTATGGCAACGGGGTAATCGGCATGATTGTGCGATTAGTGCTGTCACCATGAAGGAGCTGAAGGCCTATCAGACTGTGGATGTGGCGTCTGCATCGACATTGTGGGTTTTAACAACATCGTGAGTGCTGTAGTTGTTTAGGACGCCAAGTACGGGAATTCAAGAAGGAAGGGGAGTGAAAAGGATGTGGTATGCAGTGTCGCAGTGAAGGAAGACACCAACAATTGGTTCACTACAAATCAGGAGGTCTTTGAGAATGGGAAGGTTGAGGTCATTGCAGATAGTATCCACGATGGGAACACAGTTAAGAATGTTGAGGAGTCTGACATTGCAGATCATAATAAGCTTGGCTATTGCAAATGTGAATAGCAATAGGAGGTTCTTCTGATTCCGCTTGGCAGAATTCTGGGGGTAGTTCTAGGGGATTTGACATCCCTGGTGTGTCGGAGAGGAATTTCAGGGGAACCCTCCACCAGTTTTGCAGCTCAACGCAGGAAAGGATACAGAGTACAGAGGAGTGTTATTCAGAATAGTAGCATTCACGGGTAAGGATTTGAAGTTGTGGACTTCTACCAACAGTTGACTAGTCAAAATTGAATATTAAATTACTGAAAAAAAAATGTGTACAGGAAGGCGGGATTTTACAGTCTAGATCTCAAGTTATTGGTGAGCGATGGTGGTCGCCCAAGGGGCGTCACGGATTGAGTTGGGGTCGACAACTGCTGACCCCAGGGGCGACGGACAATCGCCCAAGGGATGCCCAGGAGACGTCCAGAGGGGCTCCAGAGGGGGTCTAAAGGGGGTCAGGGTATAATGACCCGCGATTTTATGATTTAAAAGTATATGAAAGAGGGTCGTTCGGAGTAAGGATGAGCTTTGTAAATGGTCGGCCAAGTATGGGCGAGGTGAGTGACCGAAAGCGGGGTTAACACCATAATAGGCCGTGAATGAATATCTTGGATACCTAAAAATGAGAATCCTTATAATGACATGAGACCGGTCCTAAGTGATAGAGGACGGAAAATGAAGGTCTAAAGTGGGTGACGGATTTCGGTGATCGGCCCTAGGTTGGGTCGTATGAGGGTCGGTGCCGGGTAGGGTCGTGGACGACGGCCGCTGCCCAAGGGGGGCGAGAGCGGTCGACCCTGGCACGATCAGATGTTAAATGGTGAAGAGAGAGAAACCCGATCAGGGGGCGACCCTGGAAGGGCGACGGGGATACATCCTGGAGGTCTAATGAGCGACAGAGGGGCGACAGCCGCTGCTCCTGATGTAATAACCCAGGATATTGTGAAATATGGAAGTATGGATTTTATGGAAACAATATATAATGCGCGAGAATGGGTGTGCATACTGAGAGTACATGATCATTTGAGAATTAAGAATATTAGAGAAGGTTTTAAGGAGATCTAAGAATCATCCCGAATGATCATGAGTACGAGAATGTAATCGTGAATGATAAAATGTTATTTGAGTATCACTTATCTTTGGTAACTGAATGATTGAAAGTATGGCAAGTTGTGTCGTGAATGTGCATTGGCTGTGCTACGAATTTTGTGGTTAGAAACATGTGTGACATTGGATGAATCAATGTAGCTCGAACTTGGGGAGTCAAACGGCCGAATGTGTGTAAGAAAACAAAGGAAAGTCATAAGCACGACACAGCTACTAAATGAAACGAAATAGCGATTAGGGAGGTGGATTAATTACGGCCAGATTAACTAAGCTAATGGGGCCGGTTTTGTGCTAAACCAAACCCATCTTGAAGGGTCGGCTACGGGACCCGCGGCGACTCATCACTTGCATGGAATTAAGATCCGGTGGTATGACACATCAAAAGTGCAAGCACGTGGTGTCGGATGCTAAACTAAACCCATCGGACGAGGAACCGCGACACATCTCTTGCATGATGGCTTGGTCCGGTTTTGCGACACATCAAAAGCACAAACACGAGGTGTCGCGTGTTGGGCGCTCGGTGTTGCATGAAGGTGAGAAGCTTGGTGCTATGAAAAGGGAAAGGGGGGAGTTCGTCCTCTCCCACATACACACCCACACACAAGAAGGGACTTAGAAAGAGAAAGGAGAAAGGGGGGAGAGTTCGGGGAAGGAAGAAGAAAGGGAGGAGCTCGGCGAAGGGAAGAAGAAAGGAAAGGAAGGGATTCAACTCGCCAAAGTGGATCCAAGGGCGAGAAGAGTAAGGCGCCGAGCGAACGAAACGCTAAGGGTCGAAGGGAGACTACCTTCACGGGCTGAAGTGGTGCGGCGAAGAGTGGAACTCGCCGTCTTGTGTCGGGGTGTAAACGGAAGGTAACCCCCACATCCCTCCTTCGCTTTTAAGCTTAGTTGTGGTGCATGCTGTTGAGATTCGTGGCTGTGGTTGGGCTGTGGTTTGGAAGTGGTTTGGAGAGGGTTAGAGAGTGGCCGAACCCTTAAAGGTGAGGGAAGCCACCCGAACCTCTCTATGCATGAGTAAGGTATGGGTTGGTTGTTTGGTACCGAAGGGCTGCGCTTGGGGCGAGCCTTGAGGGAAAAGATTGCGGTCTTTAGGGGCTGGAAATAAGTGGAATAACGGTATGGAATAGGGGAGCGTTGAGCCCCGTGGTGGCTGCGCTTCGCCTCGCGCTCTAAGAGCGGAACCGCGTGGCTTTGGCCATGGAAAGTAGTCGGCCAAGGGCTGGAAATTATGAGTTGTTGTAAGGTCAAAATGGAAGCCTAGAAAGGCTGTCCCTCATGCTAGAAAAGCATGGAAAAGTAATGCTCGGGGGTGGATGGGAGGAGAAACTGAATGGAGTAACATTCAGTGGAAACGAGCAAGATAAATGAGTATGCTCAAGTCCGAATAAGGGACTGTAGGAAAGGTGTTTTAATGTGAGGATTTGTGGCCACATTTCCACCTTAAAAGGGAGTAGGAATGTGGTAGAAACAAGTGGAATTGGACGGGGGAAGGTCAAAGCCGAATGGGTTTACTAATGAGACTGAAAGGTATAGTTCTCGGTGGAAATGAGCGTGGAAAGGTGTTAAGTTTCGGGATGATGCGTTTGGAGTTTGAATCTGAGATTTTAAGAGTGTATTCATACCTTAGTTAAGGTATGGAAAATGGTAGAAATGAATGGAAATTGTTTAGAATATGTGGAAGCCGAATTGTACTTAAAGTCGGTACGCAGGATGTTCCAAGGAGGGAACGAACATGAGATGAGTATACGGTTTCACTAGCGTAAGGGGCTATGTGCTTGGAGTCTGGTTTTGAGATTTTAAGGGTACTTTCCTACCTTAGTTAAGGTGTGGGAAATGATAGAAACGAATGGGAATGGTTGAGGTAAGGTGAAAACCGAATTGGTTTAAGGCCAGGTTTTATGATGTCTCAATAAGGGAAAAATGGTTTTCGGACACATTGTGTATGGAATGTATGGTTTCTTGTGGATGTATGTGGGGTTTTAAAATGAAATGGATTTTAGTTCCTTGCAGGTTTAAGAAGGGTTCTTAGGCTGCGCATCATGAATGGACAAGATTTATTTAATTTTCGAAAAATTGAGCTTGTAGCTCATATGTATGTAATGAATATTTTCAAAATCTATGAGAATGAGAGGTTTTTGCTTAAATGTAAATGGGAGGAACCTTTCAAGTGGTATCAGAGCGTAGGATCATTTTGGAGTGATAAGGGTGGTATTTGAGTTGATTTTTGCATCGAAAACGCTCTTTAAGGCATGCGCATGCGTATGTGATTGTTTGGATTGATTCGAAGTTGATTTGGTTGAGTTGGTATTGAGGAAAAAGTGAATGGAAAGGGGTTCGGAATTGCCAAAATATGTGTGTATGAGAGCACATGAATGGATGTTTGGTTTGGAAGGTTTGAGGTTTAAACATCACGGGAAGTGATGGAAATAAGTACTTTGTTTGTTAAAGGCATGATACCGTAAAGGAATCAGCTATAAAAGGGTTGATTCGAATTTGAAATATGTATATTGAGGCTGCAAATATGCATCTTTATTGAAATGAATGTAAAGTAATTGAAAATTTGGGATTGATACCTCACGATAAAGTGATGGGAATGAGTATGTTGAGCATTAAGGGCATGATGCCGGAATATGATTGAGATGAGAACGATCTCCGAGGTTGAGCCACGAAGTTGGGACCTCGGGATGAACGTTTGAATGGTGCTAAGGCACGGAAATGAGGCTGGTATGGTAAGGTAAAAGTGTTGCGAATTAAGGCACTATAACGGTGCGAGAGTGCACCCGATTGGGAAACGGAATGATAAATGAATTCCCCACACATGCTCTCTCCCGGAATGGTATGGAAGCCTAAGAGGGCTGTCCAAAATGCTAAGAATAGCACGGAATAGGAATGGTTCGGGGCGAATGAGAAAATGAGTAGAAACGAGTCCCGAAAGTGGACATAATGAAGCGAATGCTTCGAGAAACGGTGGGGCTGCCTTGAAGGGCGCCCTAGAGAGGTTTAAGAAACCTCGATTCTTGCCTCATGGAGGCAGAAAAGGTCAGCCAAAGGGGCTGGAAAGAACCCCACGAGAGTAGACTCGAGTGTGCTGAAAGGGGAGTGGATATATAAGGGTTAACGCTCGAATGAGGCGAGCACGAACGAAGCAGACGCTTCGAGAAAACGTGGGCTACCATTGAAAGGAGCCCCAAGAGAATTGTGAACCTTAGTTCCTACCTTCTTGGAGAAGGCAAGGACAACCCAAATGGGCAAGTACAACCTCGCATAGGGGGCTGACCAGAGAAGGTCAAAAGCGGGGTGGTTTGGTTGGGTGAACGGTGTTAGTGAAATGATTTAAATGGACTAAAATGGCGAAATGAGGTATGAGCCAATAAGAGCTGCTACTTATGATATTCAAGTTATGGAGGGATAGTAGGGTACATATAAGAAGGGTTAAATACAAAGTATTTAAACTCGAAATGATAAATGAGCCGGATTGGCTCCGCTCAACGGTTATGAGCAAACAAGGACGATTGGGTCGACTAATAAAGTCGAGACAAGGTACAAGTTGATAAAAGGGCTGTCATATAAGTAACCTAAGCCCCAGAGAGATGGTATTAGGTAAAAAGAAGAGAGTCGGACCAGAACGCGTCGACCCGGAACGATATATGAACCGAGGTGGTTTTGCTCGATGAGTATGAGCGTAATGTCATGCTGAAAAGTAGACGAACGGAAGTTGTTCCGTTACGAACAAAGATGAGACATAGAAAGGGGTCGAAGGACCGCAAAAAGGGAATACAAGTATGGCTGAAATGAGTTTTGAAGCGGTGCGTACTTCAGTGCATTTGTATGGTTGTATGCCGAAGGATAGAAATGAGTAAGTCGCCAATGTGCGACTAATCGATTTTGGGGTGAGAAAGAATTAACCCTTACCATATCTGAGCATCAAAAGAAGGTGTATGAAAGGGGGAAACGTGACCTAAATAGGAGGGATGGACTAACGGTGGTGAATGTATGAGATAAGTACGGGTACCATGAGATACCGTAGCGTATCTTAATTAACGCCAAGAAACGTAAACCCCAACGTGAAGAGAAAGGAATTGAAATCATAGAAAGGTTAAACGGAGATAAGAACTCGGTGGTTATTCTAATGACCAAAATAAATAGATTTGGTATAGTCAAAGTCAAGGACTAACGATTCGGATTGAGGGACAAATGATTGATGCTACACAAGTACCAAGGGCAAGTATGCCTGGTAGTAGCTCGAATGGGAGGATTCGAGGATGATACAAGGAAAGAAAGAATCGGGAATTGTAAAGGATCGTACAAATGATGAATTGTGTGAAGGGTACGTTAGTGAAACGAACTATAAATGTGCTCAAGATGGACACATAATGGAAAATAAGTCTAAAGTGAATTCCCCAAGATAGGGGTGAGACGGTCGGAAAGATGACCGAATTTTCCAAGTAATAGTGAATGGATAAACCAATGTAAAACTAAAGGATAAGGATGAGACCTCCCTAGTATGACGAGAATTGAGGGTGACGAGCGAAGGCTTACCCTCAAGTGCGCCTTGATGGCACTTAAGTTTAGGTTATACGACGAATCTCCTCCATGAAGTGATGGACGGAGTGGAGAGAAAAATAAAGAAAGGAACCTCACAATTGGGAGAGATTGACGAGTCAATCAATCAAGGAGTGAACTCCCTGAAGTAAGGAGTCGAATTAAAGGAAAGGAATGGGGCACGGAAACTTGTGAAAATAAAAGCAATCTCCTTAGATTAAGGGGGGAAAGGGACAAAAGGAAGTAATGCCAAAAGTAGGGCATTTAAAAGCAAGAGTGAATCGGATTCACTCTCTTCATCCCCAAATGATGAGGCGTATGAGAGATTAGATTTTCTCCGAAATTAAGAAAGGAATTGATGACAAATAGTAAAGGAACATAGTGATTGATGGCAATAGTAATGAAGGGGCACGGAGATTGAGGTGAACATGTGTGATGGCCTCAAGTCATGGGAAAGAATTGAACAAGGGAAATAAGGGAAGGAGGTTTCGGAAAAGTCAAGCCGTCGTGAAAATAAGGGGATGGAAGAAGTTAATTCTTCCCCATACGCATAGTTCAATAGCCAAATAGTGTGAGATTGCCTTGGGAATGTAAGAAATATAATGGAGATTTGGATTATTAAGGAAAGTGGTTGGGGAGATGAGTTAAGGCATGAGGAGGTACCGGTGACTATAAAAAGGGAATGCTGGACCATCTAAAATTCTCCTCACACCCAAAAGAAAAGAGAAAGAAACGAGGTAGGAATGGCGGAAAGAGATGGAACGGGTAATTCGAAACACCCTTCACGCAAGGGTAAAGCTCCAATAGTACATCGGATGACGGCCAAGGAGTATAAGACCTCTCTCCGCACACCCGAACCGAATTTGGAAAGGTTTAAGGAGGTCCTCCAAAGGATCGAGGAAGAACTTCAAGAATTTTGTGGAGATGTGGGAGAAATGGAAGGCGTGGAGGAATGGGGGAATAAGCAAGAGATTTCTCCCGAATTGACACCGTCTCCTTCGGAATCGACCGCACGAACGGTGTCCCGCCCCAAAAAGACGAAGGCGAGCGAGGTGAGCCTGCCTTATTGTTGGGAGTGCGGACGGTACCATGAGGAACCTCTTTGTCCACGACGTCGAATCGTATGTAGGGTATGCGGTTTCCCCGGGCACTCGGCGAGGTATTGTTGGGCTGGATACCCGGGATGGCGCTAAAGGCGGAAAGAGTGGGGAAAGGTAGATGAGCACCTTGTAAAAAGGAGTGCGAATCCGGAAGGTAAACCATGGAGTCCTTCCGTGTACTAACGACCGAGAAATATAATAAGGTCGATGTATATATATATATACATGGATGTATATATAAATGTGTATTAAGAAAAAGAAAAAGAGTCGGAATGTACTCGAATGGCTAGAATTGAATCCTCGTGGAGGACCGAAGCTTAAAAGAAAGGATGAATAACTAAGAATAATGAATGGACGATCGAGTGGGTTAGAGGGGCGCGCGAATGTATCCGGCCTTTAACCACTACAAAAATTTCGAGGACGAAATTTCCTAAGGGGGGAAGATTGTAATGACCCGAGATTTTATGATTTAAAAGTATATGAAAGAGGGTTGTTCGGAGTAAGGATGAGCTTCGTAAATGGTCGGCCAAGTATGGGCGAGGTGAGTGACCGAAAGAGGGGTTAACACAATAATAGGCCGTGAATGGATATCTTGGATACCTAAAAATGAGAGTCCTTGGAATGGCATGAGACCGGTTCTAAGTGATAGAGGACGGAAAATGAAGGTCTAAAGTGGGTGACGGATTTCGGTGATCGGCCCTAGATTGGGTCGTATGAGAGTCGGTGCCGGGTAGGGTCGTGGGCGACGGCCGCTGCCCAGGGGGGTGAGAGCGGTCGACCCTGGCACGATCAGACGCTAAACGGTGAAGAGAGAGAAACCCGATCAGGGGGCGACCCTGGAAGGGCGACGGGGATGCATCCTGGAGGTCTGATGAGCGACAGAGGGGCGACAGCCGCTGCTCCTGATGTAATAACCCAGGATGTTGTGAAATATGGAAGTAAGGATTTCATGGAAACAATATATAATGCGCGAGAATGGGTGTGCATACTGAGAGTACATGATCATTTGAGAATTAAGAATATTAGAGAAGGTTTTAAGGAGAACTAAGAATCATCCCGAATGATCATGAGTACGAGAATGTAATCGTGAATGATAAAATGTTATTTGAGTATCACTTATCTTTGGTAACTGAATGATTGAAAGTATGGCAAGTTGTGTCGTGAATGTGCATTGGCTGTGCTACGAATTTTGTGGTTAGAAACATGTGTGACATTGGATGAATCAATGTAGCTCGAACTGGGGGAGTGAAACGGCCGAATGTGTGTAAGAAAACACAGGAAAGTCATAAGCACGACACAGCTACTAAATGGAACGAAATAGCGATTAGGGAGGTGGATTAACTACGGCCAGATTAACTAAGCTAATGGGGCCGGTTTTGTGCTAAACCAAACCCATCTTGAAGGGTCGGCTACGGGACCCGCGGCGACTCATCACTCGCATGGAATTAAGATCCGGTGGTATGACACATCAAAAGTGCAAGCACGTGGTGTCGGATGCTAAACTAAACCCATCGGACGAGGAACGCGACACATCTCTTGCATGATGGCTTGGTCCGGTTTTGCGACACATCAAAAGCACAAACACGAGGTGTCGCGTGTTGGGCGCTCGGTGTTGCATGAAGGTGAGAAGCTTGGTGCTATGAAAAGGGAAAGGGGGGGAGTTCGTCCTCTCCCACATACACACCCACACACAAGAAGGGACTTAGAAAGAGAAAGGAGAAAGGGGGGAGAGTTCGGCGAAGGAAGAAGAAAGGGAGGAGCTCGGCGAAGGGAAGAAGAAAGGAAAGGAAGGGATTCAACTCGCCAAAGTGGATCCAAGGGCGAGAAGAGTAAGGCGCCGAGCGAACGAAAGGCTAAGGGCCAAAGGGAGACTACCTTCACGGGCTGAAGTGGTGCGGCGAAGGGTGGAGCTCGCCGACTTGTGTCGGGGCATAAACGGCCGGTAACCCCTACATCCCTCCCTCGCTTTTAAGATTAGTTGTGGTGCATGCTGTTGAGATTCGTGGCTGTGGTTGGGCTGTGATTTGGAAGTGGTTTGAAGAGGGTTAGAGGGTGGCCGAACCCTTAAAGGTGAGGGAAGCCACCCGAACCCCTCTATGCATGAGTAAGGTATGGGTTTGGTTGTTTGTTACCGAAGGGCTTCGCTTGGGGCGACCCTTGAGGGAAAAGATTGCGGTCCTTAGGGACGGGAAATAAGTGGAATAACGGTATGGAATAGGGGAGCGTTGAGCCCTGTGGTGGCTGCGCTTCGCCTCGCGCTCTAAGAGCGGAACCGCGTGGCTTTGGCCATGGAAAGTAAATCGGCCAAGGGCTGGAAATTACGAGTTGTTGTAAGGTCAAAAAGGAAGCCTAGAAAGGCTGTCCCTCATGCTAGAAAAGCATGGAAAAGTTATGCTCGGGGGTGGATGGGAGGTGAAACTGAATGGAGTAACATTCAGTGGAAACGAGCAAAATCAATGAGTATGCTCAAGTCCGAATAAGGGACTGTAAGAAAGGAGTTTTATTGTGAGGATTTTTTCCCACATTCTCACCTTAAAAGGGAGTAGGAATGTGGTAGAAACAAGTGGAATTGGACGGGGGAAGGTCAAAGCCGAATGGGATTGAATGGGGTAGCATTCGGTTGAAACAAGCAAGAATAACGAGCGTTGCTCAAGCCCTAGTAAGGGGCTATAGGAAAGGAATTTTAACGCGAGGTTTTGTGGCTACCTTCCCACCTTGAAAGGGATTAGGAATGTAGTAGAAACAAGTGGAAACTGATGGAGGAAGGTTAAAGCCGAATAGGCTTATTAATGAGACCGAAAGGTATAGTCTTCGGTTGAAACGAGCGTAGAAAGGTGTTTGGTTTCGGGGCCATGCGTTTGAAGTTTGATTGAGAGATTTTAAGGGTGTCTTCCTACCTTAGTTAAGGTGTGGTAAATGGTAGAAATGAATGGAAATTGTTGAGAATAAGTGAAAGCCGAATTGGGCTTAAAGTCAGTATGCAGGATGTTCCCAGGAGGGGAAACGAACATGAGATGGGTATACGGTTTCGCTAGCCTAAGGGGCTATGTGCTTGGAGTTTGGTTCTGAGATTTTAAGGGTACCTTCCTACCTTAGTTTAGGTGTGGGAAATGATAGAAACGAATGGGAATGGTTGAGATAATGTGAAAACCGAATTGGTTTAAGGTCAGGGTGTATGATGTCTCAGAAAGGGAAAAATGGTTCTCGGACATTTTTGTATGGAACGTGTGGTTTGTTGTGGATGTATGTGGGGTTTAAAATGGATGTATTCTAGTTCCTTGCAGGTTTAAGAAGGGTTCTTAGGCTGCGCATCGTGAATGGACAAGACTTGTTTTCAATTTTTGAACAATTGAGCATGTAGCTCACATGTATGTAATGAATATTCATTCAATCAATGGAAATGCAATGTCTTTGTATAAATGTAAATGGGAAGAACCTTTCAGGAGGTGCTCCACGGCCTCCCCCCGACCCACCCCCCACTCGGCCCCCTAAGATGCCCCTTCTGCCCCTTCGTTGATCATGAGGTACCGTGGGTGGGTGATGCCCCGTGGGGCGTCGTTTCGTGGAGGTAGGGCGGAGGCAAGAGAACGCCAAGCCGCATCGTACGGGGAGGCTGCCCCGTCCCTACGGCCGTCCCCCTGGGTGTCCTAAATTCGATTTGGGCGGAATGTCGGATCGCGATGGCCCCGTCCTTCGGGTGTCGGTATACACGCTTCGCGTCTAGCAGGCTTGTTTGTGGCGCGTCCCTTCAGCCTGGTCCCTCCTCCCTTCCAGAGGCGGCGTCGGGTCGTCGGGCGTCCTCTCGGGCAGCGTTGGGACGACGCATGAGTGGCAATCAGGATACATTCCCGCCGCAGGCTCCGTGCTTCGGGGACCGAACTGCATTGGTCCTA